>JAGFNK010000392.1:0-50169 GCA_025769875.1 Russula earlei
CTTTGTTCTCCTTTGCCTTATGATACACTACTACACTCCACTGCCATGATGAAGCTCCATTTACATGCTCCATATGCGTCTTGCCCATGTCTCCTCTGTCTCTCACCTTTCTTCTCCTACTTCCCTTTCAAATCCTGATGACACCATTTAGTGTAAATACATAGCATGAACAATGCAAACAGTTTGTAAAAACCCCTCTTAATGAACAAACAATCTCACATGTCACTCCTCTCAAAATGCACACATGCAGACACAGCCACTCTCTGGCTTTGCCCTCCCTGTCCACTGCCGTTCGCACCTGCCCAAGGTTGCACCATCCATCTGCATGCTGCCTCGCACACATGCATGGTGCTGTCTTCCATGTTTGCATCCCTTACCCATACAATGTCAACTTCCCCTTCCCTTACTTCTCTTCCTTCACACCCTTGATACTCATGGTTTAGCTTTGTAGCCCCAACTTTGTATATAAACTCTTAAACACAATAATAAAGTGCTTACTCTAAAACAAACTTGTCTCAAGCACTTCAGCCCCTTCATCACCAGCAAGAAAGTTCCCATATTCTGTGAGATCTACCTTGTCAACATGTGCTGAATTCCAAGCTGCAATATCAGCAATGTCCTTGCGCCATGCAAACTTCATAAGTTGCAACTCTTTGAATCTTTGTGAGCCAAGGGATGCCCAATGGTCATTAGCCACCTGCTTTCCAGCAGAGAAGAGCCATTCACATGGAACAGAAGAGGCATAGCATGGAAGAACATCAAGTGCAATGTGTGCAAGTGTTGAATACACTTGGGCATGATCCTATCATGGAATAAGGGTGAAAATCAAGATGAGGGAAGCACAACTTGACATACCTGCCACCACTTATTGTCGTTTTCATGTGACCTTGCACTTGCCATTTTTGGATGTCATTTCGAGTGCAAACATAAAACTGCTATATCTCAACAGTTTCTCAACAGATTGCCTTGAAACTTTGACAGTAGAACCTTATATGTTGTATCTAGGTGCAGCTAAAATATGGGAGCCTAATATTTAGTTCTTGAAATGTTGATTTTCAGGTGGTGACATGAGTGCAAAACTTTGAACTGCCATATCTCAACTGTTTCTGAACCAATTGACTTGAAACTTCAACAGTGGGATCCCATGTACTGTATCTAGGTGCAGCCCAAGAGTTGGGGTCTGATTCTTAGGTTTTGAAGTTTCAGTTTTTGTGTGTGATCTGAGTTCAAAATTTCAATCTGCCATATCTCAACCATTTCTCAATAGATTGCCTTGAAACGTGGACAGTGGGACCTTATATACTGTATCTAGGTGCAGCAAAAATATGGGAGCCTAATATTCAGTTTTTGAAGTTTCAATTTTTGGGTGCCAAGCTGCATGCGAAATTTCATACTGCCGTGTCTCAACCATTTCTCAATGGATTGTCTTGAAACTTGGACAGTGGAACTGTTACGAACCAAGGCCAAGTCCTGGCCAAGGATTTTCCTATTTTACTCAAGAAAGACCTCTCTCACTTTGCATTGCCGACTCCCTTCCATTTGATGGGCTATCCCTCCTGTGGTACAAGATATTGCTATTGCAAAAGCACTATAACACGACCAGGCACCCGTTTCCTAATCGGGTAATCATCGCGTGGCAGCCACATGGCCACCCAGTCACCATGGACCCGAAACAGCGGCACAAACTCTTAGAAACTGTTGCATAAATCATCTGACGTCATCAAGGCTCTAATGACATCATGGCTGACTGAGCGACTCCACAGTGACCTCATAGGCTCACTAAGCGCCCCACAGTGACATCATAATGATGTCATCGCTCCACAATGATCAGTAATGCGCTCAGTAAGCCTGAAACTTGACACAAGCAAGTTTATGCCTCTGTAGTCCTATTGGATGGTACCAAAGAGTCTAGAATAGTCCCAGTGCTTTGTAATCGACCCTGTACACTGTATATAAGCCCCAATAAAGCATGGCAGTCGTCAGACTGTCCATTTGTGATACTCTCATCTTCCTGGGTACTCCCCTGCGACCGCTCAGTCTAAAGATTCCCCTCGCTCCCAAGGTACTCTTCAACGACCGCCTTGTTTAAAGTCCCCTCGCTACACTGGCCTCCAGCCTTCACCTTTGTCTCTTGCAACACCTACCAGTCCCTATCTGGTACCTCCTCGTCGTTTGGCTCGTCCTCTTGTTCAACGCCGCCTTCGCCGCGTATCATCTGTTCCGACCCTTGCCCACCTGCTCCTGAGTCCTTAGTGATCAGCAGTACATGTCTTGACAGGAACCTCATGTACTGTAGCTAGATGTTTCACTCATTGGATGTTCACGTTTTGGGGTGCCAACCCCAAGCATGATAATATTACATTATCCCTACAGCTGAATCCATCCATGATATGACTATTACAACTGTACCGTGTGAGAAGGGCACACTTAAGTTCATGGGGCTGGACAAGGACTGAGGGAAGAGTGAAAGAGACAAAATTGAAATGATGACGTGAGGCGTGCGTCAAGGCAGCAATAGGCATTGGCATGGGTACATGTGCATGTAGCTTCTTCGGTGAGTCTTCGGCCTCGTGCACACATGGTCTCATCATTGCAAAGGGGGGTGTGCACATTCTGAGGTGTTGCCATGCATTGGAACGCGGGCACAGTGTGGGGAAGCAGGAGGGAGGAGTGTGCTTGTGTCATGTGTCAAATGTGTTGTCATGATGTGGTGTTGCCAGGCGTCAGCCATGTTGCTGATATTGGTGCTGCTGCTGCTGCTGTTGTTGTTGTTGATCCTGGTGCTGCTGTCATGGCAGAGGCTGAGGCATGGTCATTTGAGGCAATGGGGTGGCGAGAGGCAAGGGTGTAGGCGATGGCATTATGGAAAGGCGTGAGCTGTCTGAGGGGGTGACTTGCATGTTGCTCGTGCTGTCATCTTGTGGGTGCGGCAACAAGGTCTTTGCCACTGCAGGTGATGGCAGCGCTCGTGGGTGAGGTTGTATGTATGGATGGGGATGTGGTGGAAGGGGAGGAGTGGTGTGGCGTGGTGCTTGCATCGGTGACTTCTCCTGTGGTGACATCATGGTGGCAGCTGGTGATCTTTCTGCAGGGCAACATTGAGGTAATGATGGGCGATGCTGGACATGCAGGAACCGCAGGGATGATGGGAGTGGGCGATGTGAAGGCATGACATTTTGGCAACCATACCTGCTGTTACGGGGCAGGGTGGGGAACATGGCAGCGTGGGTTTTGCCTGGAGTTGTGTAGAAGTGCAGCTGTGTGCGTGCATACGTTGGGCAGCAGAGAGGTGATGTTGTGCCGGGTGGGAGAGCAGGTAAATGCATGCATGCACCAAGGGGGTCCAGGGGGCATGATCCATTCGTTGTGAAGGGAAGTAGGATGTTCACATCCTCAGAAAGCACCGAAGAGTGTCCTGCTGGTGAGAAGGGACAAGCGCGATGTGTCCAGAGTGACGTTGCTCAGAGGTGCCTTGGACTCCGATGTTGAGGATGCAATAAGTAGACCTGTCTCTTCAAAGGTCTCCCAGATTGCCATCATTTGATACAAATCATCCTGCTTCCTGTTGCGGTTGCCTCCAGGAGAGACCTGGGTGATACGGACTGGGGTGGGATCAGCCAAAGGTACATGCACGATGTCACCACCACTTGGATAAGCAATACGTAGATTCAAATAGTGTGAGAATGTGCGAGTAAGCACTCCAAGTGCTAGCATGCACAAGCAAAAATCTGGAACCACAATTGCAAATATGAGACTACAGATAGGAAAACAAGAGAGAGACAAGCAATCTGACTTATTCCTACATAGGTCTCCTGGTGCTTTTCTTATAGCTCGTCCCTTCTCACCGGCAGGACACTCTTTGGCACTTTCTGAGGATGTGAACATCCTACTTCCCTTCACAACGAATGGATCACGCCCCCTGAACCCCCTCGGTGCATGCATGCATTTACCTGCTCTCCTGCCTGGCACGACATCACCTCTCTGCTGCCCAATGTATGTGTGCACACAGCTGCGCTTCTACGCGACTCCAGGCAAAACCCATGCCGCCATGTTCCCCACCCTGCCCTGTAACAGCAGGTATGGTTGCCGAAATGTCACACCTTCACATTGCCCACTCCTGTTGTCCCTGCGGTTCCTGCACATCCAGCATCGCCCATCATTACCTCGATGCTGCCCTGCAGAAAGATCACCAGCTGCCACCATGATGTCACCACAGAAGAAGTCACCGATGCAAGCACCACGCTGCACCACTCCTCCCCTTCCACCGCATCCCTATCCATATGTACAACCTCACCCACGAGCGCTGCCATCACCTGCAGTGGCAAAGACCTCGTCGCTGCACCCACAAGATGACAGCACGAGCAACATGCAAGTCACCCCCTCAGACGCTCACGCCTTTCCATAATGCCATCGCCTATGCCCTTGCTGTCATGAACCATTCTCCAGAGAGGGCCCTTGAAGGACCCTTCCTTATGAGAGGAAACCCAGCCTCTATGGTGTCACCCTGTTCACACGAGCAAAAGGGGTGAGTAGAGGTGTCCACAATATCATGCGTGCATTGTCACGTGAGAGATTCTTGGCACAATTGACATACAGCAAGCCCCACTTAATGGCAACCCTTCTAGCAATAAAGGACAGCATTAGGGCCTTCCTAAGGACCCTTTAGGATGACTCTCGGTGCTCTACAATAGGCACTAACCTAGGATCAAAGACCCTACAACGCATTATTAGACTAACTCTAATAACTATAGAACAAACTATAAGGCAATACTAAGGACCTTAATAGAAGTATTAGGGTCGACTCTAAGGACTTTAATAGAACTATATAAGGGCCTTATAAGATAACACTATTCCCTAAACCAAACTACAAGTCCTCAAATGACCGGCCCTAAACTAACTAACAGAAAATGAATCAGGTGCTTGTACATGTACTAAAGCAGTGAACACGTGGACAGTGAAGGCTCTTACTCATCAAGAGAAGCCTTCTTACTCAGCAGCTTACTGAGCATGACTGAGCATGCTCAGTAAGCGCACTCTGACTTCTTACTCATCACTCTATTGTGCTTGATAACAAGGTTATGACTTGTTCCCTATTTAGCAGTTCTCTTGTAGTATATAAGCGCTCAATAAAGTAGCGGACAGTCCTCAGACTGTCCATTTGTTTACGGAATCTCCATTCCTGGGATACTCCTTTAAGGACCATCCCCTTGTGACTATCCTGTCCTCCTCTCTGCATACCTGCTTGACTTTACCAGTAACCATACCCCTTTGGTATTTGTTACTGCTCTGGACTCTACTCCTTGCCCACACCATCTTGGACATCTATCAACTCGTCTTTGAACTAACCCCTCGCTCTTGAACTGGATTGTTCAACAGTGAGTCTTGACACCTGCCTCTTGCCACCCCATTGCCTCAAATGACCACGCCTCAGCCTCTGCCATGACAGCAGCACCAGGATCAACAACAACAACAACAGCAGCAGCACCAATATCAGCAACACGGCCGACGCCTGGCAACACCACATCACAACAACACATTTGACACACGACGCAAGCACACTCCTCCCTCCTGCTTCCCCACACTGTGCCTGCATTCCAATGCATGGCAACACCTCAGAACATGCACACCCCCCTTTGCGATGATGAGACCACATGCATGCAAGGCCGAAGACTCACCAAAGAAGCTACACACACATGTACCTGTGCCAATGCCTATTGCTGCCTCGATGCACGCCTCGCATCATCATTTCAATTTTGTCTCTTTCACTCTTCCCTCAGTCCTTGTCCAGCCCCATGAACTTAAGTGTGCCCTTCTCGCACGGTACAGTTGTAATAGTCATATCATGGATGGATTCAGCTGTAGGGATAATGTAATATTATCATGCTTGGGGTTGGCACCCCAAAACGTGAACATCCAATGAGTGAAACATCTAGCTACAGTACATGAGGTTCCACTGTCCAAGTTTCAAGACAATCCATTGAGAAATGGTTGAGACATGGCAGTATGAAATTTTGCATGCAGCTTGGCACCCAAAAATTGAAACTTCAAAAACTGAATATTAGGCTCCCATATTTTCGCTGCACCTAGATACAGTATATAAGGTCCCACTGTCCACGTTTCAAGGCAATCTATTGAGAAATGGTTGAGATATGGCAGATTGAAATTTTGAACTCACAAAAACTGAAACTTCAAAAACTAAGGCCCATGATACCAACCGAGAATTCTTGAACTTCGAACTTGAACTTGAATTTCGGGATTTTCCGGGAGTGACTGGTGTGACCAGTGTGATATAAGTGACATCGCATATATGATAAACTAATAGGTTTTTTTTTAATATGAGTTTTTATTCGCTTGTGATTTGCATATTCGCTTGTGATTTGCATATTTGCATATTTGCATATTTGTGTGTGATTGCACATGTGTAAGCCCTTTGTCAGTACCTTCTTTTCACCTTCACTTCGGCATCACCCCACACTTTATTTTCCTGATCCTGATCATCACCTCCCATGCAGACCCGCTCGTCAAGAAGCTCTGATTCCTCTGCAGAAGAAACCTGAGCAGATATCAAGGCAAGATGGATGACTGAGGAGGAAGCCAAGTTCTTAAACTTCCTCTTGGAGCACAAGGACCAAATGACGTCCAACGCTATGTTCAAGGATCAAGTCTTCAATGAGGCGGCCAGTCAAATTAGGTCCCTTTGTAAGAAGGGTGGCTTCAAAACTCTGAGCTCGTGCAAGACGAAGTGGCAAAGGGTACGTGTTTCCTCTTTTGACTACACCTCAACACTGACACCGTTCAACTAGATGAAGACCGACTGGGACACCATTTCAGCGATCAAAAATAAGTCTGGCATGGCTTGGGATGATGTGACAGGAATGGACATATCAGCAGAAAATCAAAATCAGGCAGTGTATGATGAGCTGGTTGCAGTGCGTCTGTAACTCCTGATTTGTCGACAATATCTTACTTTAGTAGGACAAACCAGCGGTCAAGAAGTTCCACCACAAGGGCTGGCCACATTGCGAGGCCATGGAATCTCTTGTAGGAACAAAAACCAAAGGCAAACACGCATACCGGGCTTCGCAGCCAACGCCTCGTGCTGAGCATGCTCCATCCCAGCCAACACCTCGTGCTGAGCATGCTCCATCCCAGCCACCTACTCCTGCTCACCTGACCCCCGATTTGTCTCAAGTCGGCGGCAGCAGGAGGGCATCGACTTCACCATCAAATACCTCATTCGACTTCGTAACCAACAAGCGTAAATCACCTCGCATTGACGATATCCTGATGACCGAAACATCTTCAGCTAAAAAACAGAGGGGTGACACCATGGCGTCTGCTGTCATGGGTGTTACAGTGGTCATGAACAGAGTTGTTGATGTCTTTGACTCAACTGTCCATTCTCTTGGTTTCTCCCCGCCCATGCCTGAATTCGCACCCGCACCCGCACTCGCACCCACACCTGCACCTGCACCTGCACCCGCACTCGCAGGTGATACTGTACCTGGATTTTTGGCACTTCCCGAGTATGCACGCCGGACACTGGCAGTCCAACACCTTGCCAGTGATATCAAGGATATCACAAATGGTTGTTGGTTGCCAACTGATGATATTGTCCCAGCATTATCCCTGTTTGCCAATTGCGGCATTGGAGAGGTGGATGGCTACCTCGCGCTCATATCCGTGGAGTCATCACGTGAGTTTGCACGTGGATACATATGTAATCTGGTGGAGAAAGTGAAGTGAGCGTAAGCGATGATTTGTGTTGTTGTGTCATGTATGTGTATCCAAATAAATATTTCACACATTGTGAAATTACATGTGATGTGCCAAAAAAAAATTTCTGTCAAAAAGTTGCACGCTTTGTCCCCGTTGTTGTCCCCTCCCTCGCTCAAGATGCCTGATAACCCTCATCAGCAATGGGTACAATGGCGACGCCAATGGCACCAATGGCTCTATGTCATGTTAAATATGTCAACTGTTCTCCTACTTTGCTGCCAAGCATTACTTGAGCTCCTTGAACCCCTCTATCGTCCTCCTATCCCATATCACACATCTTCATACACTGGGGCTAAGTGGGTTGAGGACCTACTCACTGGCCATCCAGAGCGCATTCGGACTGAGCTTGGGGTGCATAAAAAAGTATTTATCATCCTCCAGCGGATCCTCCAACGACTTGGTATCTCATCATCACGACACGTCCAAGTCGAAGAACAAATTGCTATCTTCCTTTATACAGCTGTCACAGGGCTGCCATCGACACATGTCGGAGAGCGTTTTCAGCGGTCACCCCGCACCATTTCAAAGTAAGTATCTCTCAGGTTTCTTTCAGATGTCATCTGATGGATAGCTAGGTATTTTAAAAAAATTCTAGGCAGTTCTCTCGAGCCCTCCCTTCTACACCACATTTGTGCGCCTTCCCGATGCCGATTCACCCCCTCACCCCTTCATCCAAAGCAACCCCAAATTCTTTCCATTTCTCAAGGACGCGCTGGGTGCTATCGATGGTACACATATCGACTGTTTTGCCACTGCTGCAGAGCGTGATGCGGCAAGGAACCGCAAAGGAGGTCTCACGCAGAACTGCCTCGTGGGATGCTCATTCGACCTCCGCTTCACCTACCTGCTGACTGGTTGGGAGGGTTCCACTGCTGACGCGACACTTTTTCACGCAGCACATCATTCTGATCTTCGTGTCCCAAGGGGGAAGTATAAGGAGCTGTTCAATTTGCGTCATGCCCAAGCTCGCAATGTCATTGAATGCATTTTTGGAATTCTCAAGCAGCGTTTCAAGATTCTCTCACAACCCCGCGAGTATGACATGGGAGTTCAAGCACGCATCCCATGTGCGCTCGCAGCACTTCACAATCTTATTCGCGCATATGACTCTAGGGAGATTGGCACCTTTGACGACCAAGTGGCTGACCTCCAGATGGACGCACAAGAAGAGGAAGCGCTGGCTGGTGAACTTGGAACAGGCCCTGTGACGCAGCGTGAGAGGGAGCGAGCAAATATCAGGCGAGATAAAATTGCTGATGACATGTGGGAGCAGTATCAGAGAATTCAGAGGGACCGCGCAGAACGTGTTATTGAATAGTATTTTTTTCAAAAAAAGATTTTCCATTTCCTCTTCAAAAATCTCTCGCTCCACGTGCATGGATCCTGGGCCCTACAGTATGCCTCGGCAACATTCAGCAGACACAAGCGGACTGAGTCAGTTCCCAGTCACGGCTGCAATCACAATACGCGAATATGCAAATCACAAGCGAATAAAAACTCATATTAAAAAAAAACCTATTAGTTTATCATATATGCGATGTCACTTATATCACACTGGTCACACCAGTCACTCCCGGAAAATCCCGAAATTCAAGTTCAAGTTCGAAGTTCAAGAATTCTCGGTTGGTATCATGGGCCTAAGAATCAGACCCCAACTCTTGGGCTGCACCTAGATACAGTACGTGGGATCCCACTGTTGAAGTTTCAAGTCAATTGGTTCAGAAACAGTTGAGATATGGCAGTTCAAAGTTTTGCACTCATGTCACCACCTGAAAATCAACATTTCAAGAACTAAATATTAGGCTCTCATATTTTAGCTGCACCTAGATACAACATATAAGGTTCTACTGTCAAAGTTTCAAGGCAATCTGTTGAGAAACTGTTGAGATATAGCAGTTTTATTTTTGCACTCGAAATGACATCCAAAAATGGCAAGTGCAAGGTCACATGAAAATGACAGTAACAATATCTGTATCTTTTGTGACATCAGGAGGTATGTCATCCAGGTATCACTTCAATTCTGAGGCCCATTCTTCATTGGCATCTCTAGAAACATGCAACTGTCAAAACCAATCAAACTCAGATAGAAGGGGATTGAAATGAAGGCTTGCAGCACTATCATTGTCCATAGCTTGTGTGGCTCTTGGTTGGCGCTGGTGATATTGCTCCATCTACAGTTGTAAAGGATCAGTCTACTGTCAAGACTCACTGTTGAACTATCCAGTTCAAGAGTGAGGGATAAGCTCAAAGATGAGTCAGTAGACATCCAAGACGGCGTGGGCAAGAAGTAATATCCAGAGTAGTAACAAATACCAAAGAGGTATGGTTACCAGGAGCATTGAGCAGTTACACAGGGAAGAGGCCAGAATGATCACAAGGGGACAGTCCTTAAAGGAGTATCCCAGGGATAGAGAGTGCCGTAAACAAATGGACAGTCTGAAGACTGTCTGGTACTTTATTGAGCACTTATATACAGTGACCCAAAAAACTGTTCAAATGTTTTGTACATTTTCATTGTATTAACCATATCTAGAGAACCACTGCAGCTAATAATATGTAACTAGGTTTGTTTTTAAGCTCTACATCATAGCTCTGTAATGGTATACTTTATACAGCGTGAGCATAATTATTTAAGAAGATATAAGGTATGTTTGCTGGTGTACCCATTTGAACAGTTTTTTGGCCTTGGTTAGTGAATTCATTATTTCTCAGATTGAGATTCATATTCTTTCCCCAGAGGGCTAAAATTGAACATGGAGGTCATGTGACCTATAATAAACTCAAACCATGTGCAAATAAGCCAAAACAGCTGCTTCTTCTTCACCAACAACATCATGAAGTCTCTTCTTCCTCATGAAGTCAACTACATTGTCTCCCTTCTCCAGGCCAACCATTCAGTTCATAACATTGTCAAGGCAGCACACAGAAGCATTGGTTCAATCACCAACATTTGCCAGAAATACCTTCCTGACCTTCCAAAGTCCTCTGGAGGTCATCCTTCCAAGCTCTCTAACCTTGACATCCACTTTGCCACATGTTTTCTTAGCTCTGGAGAAGCAGATACTGCTCCTCAGGTTGCTAGAAGGTTGGAGGTCATCAAAGAGTCCACTATCTCCAATCAGACCATTTGAAACTACCTTAACAAGGCAGGCTTGAAGGCAGTTACAAAGAAGAAGAGGCCTTACCTTAAACCAAGTCACTATAGGGCCAGAAAGGACTTTGCAGAAAAGTACCTATACTGGACTGTGGAGGACTGGAAGAGGGTAATTTGGTCAGATGAGACCAAAATCAATCATATGGGCTCAGATGGCAAGAAATGGGCTTGGAAAAAAGGAGGAGAGCACCTTTCTGAACACCTTGTTCAGCCAACAGTCAAACATGGAGGAGGTTCCTTGATGTTGTGGGGCTGCATGTCTTGGGAAGGAGTTGGGCATGCAGCAAAGATTGATGGAAGGATGGATGCTGAACTTTATTGCAGCATTTTGGAGGATGAACTACTTGCATCTATCAAGTATTTCAAGAAGAAATGCAAAGATACCCTCTTTCAACAGGACAATGCCTCTATCCACAAGAGCAGGCTTGCCACATCTTGGTTCCAAGACCACGAAATTCAGGTCATGGACTGGCCAGCTCAATCCCCAGACCTCAATCCTATTGAGCATCTTTGGGCTCATCAAAAAGAAGCTTGCAGCTTATCCAACACCCCTTAAGGGAATCAATGAACTTTGGGAGCACACACAGCTGGAATGGAAGGCCATTGATCAAACTGTTGTGCAGAATTTGATAGAAAGTATGCCTAGGAGGGTGGAAGAGGTGTTCAAAGCAAATGGAGGATACACAAACTACTAATTTTTGGCATATACCCTATTTAGATACCAAGGCAAAAAAACTGTTCAAATGGATACACTGGAAGAAATACCTTATATCTTCTTACATAAGTATGTTCATAGTATATATAGTATTTTATTACAAAGCTATGATGTAGAGCTTTAAAACAAGCCCACTAACATGTTATCAGCTGCAGTGGTTCTCTAGATATGGTTAATACAATGAAAATGTACAAAACATTTGAACAGTTTTTTGGGTCACTGTACTACAAGAGAGCTGCTAAATAAGGGACATGTTGTAACCTTGTTATCAATCACAATAGCTGGATGAGTAAGGCACCTAGGGGTGCTTGGTAAGCATGCCCAGTCATGCTGAGTAATCTGCCGAGTAGGGAGGGCTTCAGTGATGAGTAATAGTTCTTGGAGTCCATGTGATCATTGTGTGAACTTCATGGGTCGTTTGCTGTACTTCAGGCTTACTAATACAGTTAGTAAACCTCGTTGACTCTCCCCTGGGAACCTGGGCATGTAGATCTCCATTTTAGGAGTCTCCAGGTTGAGTTTTCATTTCATGTGTTGAGTGATTATAAGGGTTGAACCACTTTACTATAGTAAAGACTGGATGGCTCACTGGTCATGAGTGTTTGGTCTGGTTGGTTAGAGGTCCTGGGTTCAATCCTGGCAGTGGGCTATCCTTCAAGGCAACTTGGAGCCAAACTTGGCACTGTTGTCTTGTAAGTGTACAATGCTTGTTGTTTGATCCCCTTCAACAGAAGGCTGTAGCTGTCTTCTGTAACAAGGGTCTTGGGTTCAATCCTGTGTAATGGACTATTATGTGAGATATAACTGGAGTCAATCTTGGCACTGTTGTCTTGCTTGTCAATAGTTGTATGTGTTCCTTGTTAAGTCCCTTTGAAGTCCCCTTAATAGAATGGACTCTTTGAGAGCATTCATGACATCTACATGCTGTAAAACCTTGGAACTTGAACACACCACTTTCTCCAATATCCTACACACCTCCAGCTGCCAGTTCTTTGCATTGACATTACCATTTCTCCATTCCACTGCTTGCTCCATGGCACCACCCCAAGCCATTTCAATGTAGTCCAGTTTGTAGTAGGGGTGGAGGATTGGGTTCATGCATCAGTTATGTTCAAATGAGATGTGACAAAAGAAGCTTACTGAGTGCCAGCACATAGATAGGCTTTTCATCAAAGTGAGAATAGTACTTCTGAAGCTTTGTAAGTCCATTGTTCATCACATCATGGTACAATGAAAAGTGATCATCCTGGGATTTGGCCTCCCAAGCAGTCTGTAGTTGTTCTATCATGGGGAGGGCACACCACAAAGTGGGAAGTCACTCAGATGAGAAGTAGTGCTGTATATCATTGGAATCCTATCGACACTGTTAATTTTGCCACTGGCCATCAGATAAACATGAACATACCTTCAAAATCTTGCATGCATCCCTCACATGTCTCCAATCCTCATCTGAGAATCAAAATGCACTCCATCTGATCTTCTTTGTGATCATCCCATTGCATCATATGGCGGTAATTGGGCCAAATAAAGTATCAGCACAGTTGAGGAACAGATTGATTGGCTTGTTGTGAAATGCAACCACAGATAGAGGGACCTCAGAGGAGGTGCTTAGTCATTGCCACCCTCTTGGGTCCGACTTGTGGGTTCAACACTATGTGACCCAACCTGGGGACCTCAGAGGAGGGGGTTGACATGTGCTCACATGATTCCCTTATATCCTGATGCAATTAAGAAAATGGCCAGACTGGGGATTGAACCCAGGACCTCCCGGATATATACCAGGTGCTCTAACCACTGAGCTACCTAGCCTCGGGTACAGTGAAGTGGATTAATCTATATGACAGATTGTATATCCAACATGGCTACATATGCTCGATCAGTGCCATGCACTATAAGTTCCATAACAAAGCATGGTGACTCACCTGCCACAGTTTGTATGAACAATGAAGCATTAAGTATGCTGAACCCCACTGAACATTGCTGTGAAGTGGTATCTTGAGTGGCGTGTCAATCTTGCATTGAGTTTGAAGCTTCTCAAAGTATTCGATCCACTGTCCCAAGGCCTGAATCTGAGAAGATAATTTAAGTTTGTTTCATGGGAATAGCTGGCCCATGTTGGCGAGGTTGACTACATGCTTAAGACACCTGACACAGTGAATGGGGTTATTGGACTCAAACATTACTAAAGAGATATGGGTACTCACAGCAATTGATTCTCATTAGCCCTCCACTCTTGGTACCCTTGATGATGGTGAAAGGACTTGATTGTCTCACATGTGGCATTGTTGTTTGAGGCATTGTTGAGTGTCACCATTCCAAGCCATGTGAGCAATTCTAAATCAGTGTTAAATCAGTGTCAAATCAAGATTCAATTTACCTTTGATGCTTTGTTGGAACAAATTCTCATGCAGTCACAAAGTCCAAGGAAGTACCATCCTAAATTCCAGCCACTGTGCTCACCTGAGATCCCTTTAAACCCAATCACCTCCAAATGCAAGGCCCACTTCCCCTTCTTCACATCAATCCAGTGTGCTGTCATTCTGAGGAATGATGACTTTGTATTGTCTGCTGTCCATCCATCTGCAGTCAAGGAGATCTTGCCAGGGGCATTCTGTACATTTCACAAGGTAAGTATGATGAGAATGATGATGACAACATCCTCTTAACTCACAGAGATGTCACCTTTCAGTGCTGTTAGCCATGTGACCATCACATTGTGAATATACATCATGACATCATGTGTACTTGGCAAGTCAATCTTCCTTGTCTGTGGTCACATGGAAACTAAGCAGTTGCAGAATGCAGGTTTGGTGGCAACAGCAAGGGCCTGCATCATGGTTCATTGTCACCAACTCCTGTCCACATTTGCAAATGTTGTACCTGGTCATCACAGGCAATAAATTGAGCCACAGCATGTATCACACTGTCTCACATGAATTCAGGCAGATCCTCTTCCATCTTGAGGTGTCTGTCCAATGTTGCCTGCTTCATTCTCCCCACCTTCAGTTCAGTTTTGGCTGCCTCCATCTGCTTCCACATTGCATGAGGGATCAAAAAATGGTTCTCTGGTATCTTTGCATCTTTACACCTTTGCTTATAGAGTTCGTAGTGTTGTTGGACATGAGCACAACAACTCAAGTTGCTATGAATATGGAATGTTTTTTGCTTTCCTTGCCTGGCAACAAAATCATCATCTTCCCTTTTCAATTGTAAGTATCCCTCTTCCACTGTATTAAAGGTAGGCTAATACTCACTTGCAGGGCTTGCACCATTGTCCACTTAATATCTCGTAGGTGTTCCCTTTCGTAAATTTGACAGTTAGCTGGTCTGAGAATATTGTCAACAGGTCTTTGGTGCTGTCTTTCTTCATCATGAGACCCTCTGAAATCTTGCTGCAATGTCACTCCTCAAGATCATTGGGTTCCTGGCATATGAGTGAGTGATTGGCTTCCCTTTTTATATATGACCATACCTCATCCCCAATGTTGGTGTCTTCAGACTCCTTGAAATTGTCACCAATGATGACAGGTTCATCCTCCTCCTCCTCCTCCTCCTCCTCATCATCATCATCATCATCATCATCATCATCATCATCATCATCATCATCATCATCATCATCATCATCCATCTTCTCACTGACCATATGTTTAGCCTTTTTATTAGACTGAGCAGAGGGTACATTATCAGAAATTTTGTCACTGCTGCTATCAGATGCTGGTCACTTTTGGGCTGATTTGAGGGGTAGTGCCTTGGAGCCATGGCTGTAGATGTGGACAGGCTTTTTGGTTTGAGCTCCTCTGTTTTCTTTTGTAGCCTTAGATTTGGCCATATGAAGATGTGTTGGTCCAATGTCACACTTTTTGTACCAGCAAAATACTGACAATGCTACCTTGTTATTTGTGTTTATTTGGGTATCTTTGTGCTAGTGTTGGGTATTCAACCTCTTGATAGGATCATGTGACAGGTTATAACCAGTCATCTAGTGGTTCAGAGCTTGCCTAAAGATGTGCTCAAACCCATGAAATCTTGACAGAAATCTCAGGCACACCAGTCTTGACCAATTTTTAGCTTGCTTGAAATTTGATGTGACTGTGACTGGACATTCTACAATCCAGTTTGACCTTGACTGAAAGTTCATCCACAATCAGTCAGGTCAGGTTCAGTCAAGCAGTTTTTTGCAGTCAATGTGACCTGACCTGAAAGCACTAATCAAGACTCTCTCTGAAAAGGTCCATGTCATGCTATTGGATGACATCCAGCACTATCCCTGGTTTGGCTGTCATGACAACATCAACCTGCCATTCAAGGTCTATGAGCAGTGACTTGGAAACCAATCTCACTTTGACAGTGGAACTGTGGCAACTATCTTGATTATCAAGGATCCCAATGCCATTCAGCCAAACAATTGGGCATTCCAGGAATGGAGTGTCACAAGAACTGGCACTTCAGACCAGACCAGCAACCAGGATTGCCTACCTGGACAGAACCTGTTTTGCATTTCTGATGACTCTTATGTACAACTCATGTTTACCAGCACCTTCTGGCCAGTTCTCAATCAGTTGCCTCACCTTTGCCAGCAGGATACTATTTGATATGGTATTCTCTATGTATATGAGACCCATCCATTGAGGAGAATGAGCCTTAAGCTTGTTCTCCTGTGAAATATCAATGGTTACAGCTTCAGGACTGTAGGCTTGCAGGGAATCAAGCAAATGCCCCAGAAAGTCTCTCATATCCTCAAGTCTTCGAACACAAAGACTTATCACTCAAGTTTCCTCTCTATGGTACACAATTGCCTCAGCATTGTTGTCACCGAGATCCCTGACCTTTGTGAGAATCTTTGTTCTTGCTCAACTCAGTGTGCACGTCTCGCACATGAAATGATTTGTCAGCAACACTGCCCCCAGTTGGTGACATTAGAACAAGCTTACCTCTCCTCGAACCCTCGACCCTGAATGCATACCTACGCATCCACCCCTGAATATACTGATTCTTCCTTTGAAACATGACCTCTATGGCTAGAGACTGGAGGTACAAAGGCCTAGGAAAACCTTCCACTCAAGGACTGGGACAATTGAGACTCCCATTCAAGCTGAACCCAGACATCAACATTGCCCTCATTCCAGAACAGTTCAGACAGAACACCATATTTTGCCAACTAGGAGTGGACTCCACACCATGGACAGGATTCTTCACACCCTACAAACAAGCCAAAGTAGGACTCAGAACACTCTATGGGGTGTGGTTCGAACTCAAGCAACATGAGGATTACTTCATGGCCATTCATGTTGCACATCCTATTTTCAAATTAAACTTTGATCCTCTTGAAGGGCTAGACATGGACGCACTAGTTGCCTCAGGAGAACCGGTGCCACAATCAACTCAAGAATTGACCCCTGCACCAACAGAACCAATGGAACAAGAAATTCCAGTGACGACTCACATTCACACCACCAACAACAAACCAGACGCACCCATTCCACAACAACTCACATCATCAGGTATGACACAAGCTTTTCCCCAACCTAGCCAATTTCAAGGCTTCGGAGGACGTGGAAGGTGACCTCCGAGCCCTGACCCTGACAATTATGACACATCCAGCGACCACAACCATGACACACACCCCTCCAACAACAGAAAACCTGAAGGCATTCCCCCAAAAGCCTTCAATGGCAACCACACCCACACTCACATCTTCCTTACAGCTTTTCAATGATTTATGAGGATGAATCATGACACCAAGGTTGCCAGAGATCCCATCAAGAAATGCTCATACTTCCTATCACTTATGGAAGGACCACAAGTCAATGGTTGGGTCAAGGCCATGGACACGTGGCTCAATGAAGTAGTTGCTGACCCTACTGAGATCCTATTCAAACTTACTGCTGTCATGAATGCTCTCAAAGAGTCCATTCTATTAAGGGGGCTTCAAAGGGATTTAATGAGGAACACATACAACTATTGACAAGCAAGACAACAGTGCCAAGATTGACTCCAGTTGTATCTCACATAATAGTCCATTACACAGGATTGAACCCAAGACCCTTGTTACAGAAGTTGGCTACGACCTTCTGATTGAAAGAGGATTAAACAAAACAACAAGCATTGTACACTTACAAGACAATGGTGCCAAGTTCAGCTCCAAGTCGCCTCGGAAGATTGCCCACTATGAGGATTGAACCCAGGACCTCTACCCGACTGGACCAGACACTCATGGCCATTGAGCTACCCAGTCTTCACTACAGTACAGTGGTTCAACCCATATAACCACTCAACACATGAAATGAAACTCAACATGGAGACTCCTAAAAGAAGAGACCCACATGCGCTGACCTTCAGAGAAGAGTTGACATGATTTACTGACTGTATTAGTAAGCTGGAGGTACAGCCAACGGACCAGGAAGTTCACATGACGATCACATGAACTCCAAGAGCAATTACTCATCACTGAAGGCTTCCTTACTCAGCAGGTTACTAAGCATGACTGAGCATGCTTATCAAGCACCCATGGGTGCCTTACTCATCTAGCTATTGTGATTGATAACAAGGTTACGACACATCCTTTATTTAGTAGCTCCCTTGTAGTATGTATATAAGCGTCCAAATAAAGTACTGGACAGTCCTCAGACTGTCCATTTGTTTATGGCACTCTCTACCCCTGGGATACTCCTTAAGGACCATCCCCTTGTGACCACTCTGGCCTCTTCCCTGCATACCTGCTCGACTCTACCAGTAACTATACCCCTTTGGTATTTGTTACTGCTTTGGACTCTGCTCCTTGCCCACGCCGTCTTAGATGTCTATCGACTCATCTTTGAGCTTACTCCTTGCTCTTGAACTGGATAGTTCATCAGTGAGTCTTGACAACTGCCTGGCAGGCCATGGAACAGAAATTCAAACACACGTTCATGGACTATGCTGAATGAGAACACACACAAGACCAACTGCGAGAACTCAAGATGAAGGACAACAACTTGGATGAGTACATTGCTAATTTTGAGTTGCTCACCAGACAAGGGTCACTTCACACTGACAATCCAATGGTCATGCGCCTCTTTGCATGTGGCCTCCCCAAGCCACTGGTTGAAGCCATCATCAGCCAGGAAGACCCCACCACCTTCTCCCAGTGGATTTCTGGCACACAAAGACAACATCACATTTCAATGCATAAACGCATGGTCCTTTCAGACCACACCAACACACACAATCGAAACACAAACCCCAACTGCCCTTGGGCCTGCCTATCCACTTGGGGTACACACACAAATAACCCAACAAATGCAACTGCACCTCACGCTCAACTCCCACCTCGCGATCCAAATGCAATGGACACCAGCACCAGTGCGGCATGCAAGGCTATCACCAAAGCCAACAAAGAGAAACACCATGCTGAAGACAGGTGTTTCCATTGTTCAAAGCAAGGACATCTCGCTAGAGATTGCCCCATGAAACCAAAATGCAAGACAACATGTGCGCACACAGCAGAAGCAACCATGACCACATCCAAATCCTCCATTGTTGAGATCATCGAGGAAAACGTGACTGCCAAAGTCACAAAGGCCGCAAAGGCTCTTTCTAAAGAGGAAAGGGAGGAATTCATTAGGATGTTGACCAAAGAAATTGAAGAAGAAGGAAAGGATTTTCGGATGCCTGAGTGTTGCGGCAATCACTTGGGCACTAGGTCTTCCCAATGTATATAATGCTATACAAAAGTCAATGCAGGTCAATTTGACTGTGTACGCAGGAACCTCTAAAGCCAAAAAGACTGCACTAGTCGACAGTGGAGCAGCAGAATGCTTCATTTCTCCAAAAATAGTTAAAGAACTTCAACTAAAGACATGAAAATTACCAACACTAAGAGTTGTCAAGAACGTCAACAATACTCCCAATCGCATGGGAAAAATTACCACTGCCGTAGATCTAGAATTAAAACTCCTGGGACAAAGACATGAACACCAATTTCTTGTAGCCAACATTGGACAAGACAAACTAATTCTAGGATACCCCTTTCTGGAATCTACAAATCCAAGGATAAACTGGTCTAAAGGGACACTAATGGGGAGAATAACCCTGTCTGGGAAACAAGAGATACCAGACTGGGTGAAGAGCCTCAAAGACTGGGAAGAAAGAGACAAGATCTGGATCCAAACCCTGTTATGAAAAATGATGATAGCCCAACAACTGGCAGAGTCACAAATGGATACAAAACAACTGACTTGGCAACAAATAGTTCCCACTCGATACCACATGTTTGGCCAAGTTTTTATGGAGAAAGAATCAGAAAGATTTCCCAGACCAAGGAAGTGGGACCATGCCATTGATGTTAAACCAGACACCCCTACTACAATTAATTGCAGATTATACCCACTATCCCCTAAAGAAAAAGAGGAACAGGGAACATTTCTCAAGCAAAACTTAAGACTGAAATGGATCAGATGATCCAATTCACCATATGCAAGTGGCTTTTTCCTGATTAAGAGAAAGGATGGCAAATTTTGACCAGTACAAGATTATAGAAATTTAAACAAGTGGACAATACCAAATGTCTACCCCCTCCCCCTTATCCCTGAACTAATACACACTTTGGCCAGAAAATAACTCTTTACCAAATTCAATGTCAGATGGGGCTACAACAACATCAGAATCAAAGAAGGAGATGAATGGAAAGCTGCCTTTAAAACCAGTGATGGGCTATTTGAACCAGCAGTAATGTTCTTTGGTTTAACCAATTCCCCAGCAACCTTTCAAACAATGATGAATGACATTTTCCAAGAAGAGCTCGCCCAAGGATGGCTGAAAATCTACATGGACGACATTATCATTGCCACAGAGAACAATGAAAGAGAACATGAAGCCAAAGTCAATCAGATCCTATCAAAACTAAAACAACACAACCTATATCTTAAACCAGAAAAATGTCAGTTCCACAAGAAGACAGTCAAATACCTAGGAGTAATTATTGGCAAGGGAAAGATAACCATGGATTTGATCAAGGTTAAAGGAATCAAAGACTGGCCCACACCACAGACACTAAAGGAAGTCAGAAGCTTTTTGGGATTCTGCAACTTCTACCACAATTTTATTCCCAACTTCTCATTGAAAGCCAGACCCCTCAACAATTTAACAAAGAAAAATGGACAATGGGAATGGACACTAAAGGAAGAACAGGCCTTCCAAGCATTAAAAGAAACATGCACATCTTACCCAGTCCTATGGATGCCAGACTGGACCAAACAATTCATCCTTGATACTGATGTGTCTGGATTTGCTATAGGAGCAGTCATCTCTCAAGAATACCAAGATGGCCTTCACCCTATAGCATTCTACTCTAGAACATTGTTAGATGCAGAAAAAAACTACGATGCACATGATAAAGAACTGGCAGCCATCATTTTTGGATTAAAAAGCAGACGACCATTTTTCTTAGGTGCACAAGAACCAGTAAGAATAAGAACCGACCACAAAAACCTCACATACTTTAGGATCCCTGCAGCAGTTGAAGTGTTTTATGCTAAACAGGTTATGGCCAATAGACCCTTCCTAGTACGACTTGGTCCGTTGAGAAGCCAGGGTAAGTTTGTAATGGGATAGACTAGGGCTGGTTCCACTAGCTATATGTGTTCAAGTCCGTTGGGGACCTTGAACAACACAGAGAGAGTAGAGGAAGGTAGGTCTTAAAGGAGGAGAGCTCTTCTCAGGGGAGTGAAGAGAGACTCTTAGGGAAGGAAGGGAAAGGCGAAGAGTAGATGGTGGATGGTGTGTGAAGAGTTGATGAAATGGAGAGGTGGATGTGGTTTGAGAATTAGGAGTGAAGTGGGTTGCAGGAGAATATGTTGGACAAGACTGGGTTGGATTCTACAAGAGACCAAGCTTAGGGCTTTGGTCACAAAGTACTGAGCTTATATATACAGGAGAAGCGCAGCAATAGCTGCGCTTTGACTGTGCTACTAGTATAGTTGGAGTCATAATAAGTAGGAGTCATAGGAATGAGGCCACAAATGAGTCAGAACTGTGCTGCACAGTAGGTGTGCAGCATTGCACAGTCAAAACTAAGAAGTGAATATAAATGGAAAGAGAACCAAACAAAGGGAAAGTAACAGCAATCCAGTGTTACCTGGATGTGTATGGATCACATGATAACACAGAAAGGATCACAAGACATAAGAGATCATGAGACCAGTAAGTGAAGGGACGTACGAAAGCAAGCAGTCCATAGGAACAAGTAAGAAGTAAACATAAAAGGAAAATGGTGTAACACTAGAAGTTGTTGTGCATCTTCTCTTGACTCTTCTAGTTCTTTCAGACGATTGGTGGAAGCAGGCATGTTATTGTCTTCTAGGTTGATGTTGATTTGGGGTTTGAATCCCATGAGGAGTTCATGTGGTGATCGTCATGTCACTTCATGTTTCCATGAGTTATGTGCATACTTGGCAATCAGAAGCATTTTTGCCCAAGAATGGGGATGGGTCATGGTCCAGGGTCTAAGGTATTGTTCTAGCCAGGTGTTCATTCTTTCAGCTTGTCCATTGGTTTGTGGGTGGAATGCAGTGGACATGTTTTGTTTTATACCTAGGCTTTTACATAAAGCTTTAGAGAAGTGTGAGGCAAATTGAGGGTCTCTGTTGGATATGATTCTTTTAGGGATGCCAAACCAGGGCATGAGGTGTTTTAGATACTTGTGTGCTACGCCTGTTCCATCAATCATCTTGTTGCATGGGATGAATTTTGCTGCTTTGGAACATCCTTGATCGACAATGGTTAGGATGCTGTCAAATCTGTTTGACTTGGGTAGATCCATGATGAGATCCATTGATATGTATTGGAAGGGGCCTTGTTCTATGTGTGTGTTGAGTGGGAAGATAGTGGTTTTCTTCCTAGGTATGTTGGTTTTGGACTCTTGGCATTTAGCACAACCTTTGACATATTGTTCTACAAATTGTCATAACTTGGGTCCTTCATAGTGTTGTTTGATCAGGTTCCAGGTGTTAGCTATGCTGGGATGTCCTGCGAAGGGGGTATCATGAAATTGTCGAAGAACTTCTCATCGTTCATCTGTTTTGTTGGGTAGGTAAATGTTTTTTGTGAAAATTTCAGGTGTAAGGAGGATGGTTTTTTGTTCTCCTATCCCCTTGTTAAGGTCCTTACAACAAGAAAGGGTATCTGCAATCGTGTGAGTGTGCCCAGGGATGTGTTCCATGGTTATGTTGAAGTCTTGCATGTATTGCATCCATCTCACTTGTTGTCCTGTCAATTTTTGTGGTTCTTTAAGGCCCCTTTTACCAACCGAGAATTCTTGAATCTTGAACTTGAACTTGGATTTCAGGATTTTCCGGGAGTGACAGGAGTGACAGGAGTGATGTAAGTGATATGATGTATATAATAAATTAATATGCATTTTTTTTTTGTTGTCATTTGCATATTCACATATATGGGGTTACACATGATGTGTCAGCATCAAACTCGGTGTCAAGCAGTCCAACTCAAGCTCAACATCTCAGTGCTTGCAGCCCCATTTTCACCAGAGCTGCACATACAAAATTTGCACAAAGATGTGCACCCACACATTGGTGACACATATTCTGCCTTAATGACATGCTTGCAATACCCCACTTGGAAGGAGTGGAAGGAAGGGTTAGAAAAGATATTTTACATATAACATGTAAACCCAGCAAATCACACCGGAAAATAACTCATATTTGAAATGGACTCATATTAGTTTATTATGTCACTTACATCACACCTGTCATTCCTGTCACTCCTGGAAAATCCCGAAATCCAAGTTCAAGTTCAAGATTCAAGAATTCTCGGTTGGTAAAAGGGGCCTTATCAACTTCAACTCTTGCCATCAATGAAAATACATAACTTCTTTCATGCCAACCTGCTCCTTCCTTACATAGAAACAGAGGAATATGGCACGCCATTTACTCACCCCCCTCTGATCATTGAAGGCAAAGAAGAATATGAAATCGAAGCAATCCTAGATGCTAGAAGGTTTGGACAAACACATAAACTTCAATACCTCATACATTGGAAAGGATACCCCTTGTCAGATGACTCATGGGTTGATCACCACGACCTCAATGCCCCAGAACTTCTAAAAGAATACTACTCCACTATGGCTGGACGACCTGACGCATAAAAGACTGTCAGTTGCAAGCAACAACTCCTCACCTCTCCTCCCCATAACACCCTCAGATATGTCCTCAATGCACAATTCCCCTGCTGCTTCCTCTGCCACACTTGTCCCCACTCCCCCATACTCTCCCACCCTCATCCTGCTGCCAATCTCTAGGGAACCCTCTCCCTCCACTGCTGTGACCATCAATACCCAACTTCTAGTCCAACATGCTGCATGACATGTGGCAATGATAGCACAAGCCCAGGAACTTTGGCATGAAGAGACTCTACCCACCATACTATGTGCATTTGGCAATCACTCCCCCACTCAGGGGACCAACAACCCAATAACTCACAGCCTGTCATATCATGTCCATTCCCCCTCCCCTGACCCTATCCCTATTCCCCCTTGACTTGACACCCCTATTCCCCAAAACCTAACAAACATCATCCTCCTCAACAAAAACCTTGCCCCCACTACACTTCATGAACAAAATGAAGCTCCCCCCATCTACATACCACCCATCGTGCCTGGCTTTAACACACCTGCAGAATTACAAGAACTTGGAGAAGGTTGGATGGAGGGAAACCTTAGACTAGACATTCTGATTCCCAATCCTGGGAATGAAGACAACACTATTCCTCCACAATTTGTCCTTCCAGATTTCATCAATGGCTTCCCCTCTGTTATTGCCACATACGGCCCAGGCTGCCCAACTCATCGTATCTCCATCCGAGCTTGCGCTGATCCCTATCCTCACCCCCTTCTTACTACTAAAGATGCCTTTCTGTTCCAAGAAGGGCTTCGACATACTAAAGCAATAAATGAGGCGCTCATGTTTGAAGCAGACCTGTCTCTGGAGGCTGAGGTCCTTTACTATCACTTCGCCATGAAAAAGGCTCAACAAATGGCCAATCAACTTGTCACCACCAGAGGACATTATCATGACATGCTCTGGGAAATTTGAGACTCAGAGATAAAGCTGGTGAGAGCTAATGCCAAAGCTTGACTAGAGCCTAGGGTCTTATTCCAATCTATGCCACAACTAATGGAGCAGGAGCATAAAGATGCTAAAGAAGCAATCCTTGATCTGTGGTACCAATTCCCTCCTCAAACTACTGACAAGTGTTTCTGGTGTCTCAACAGGGGACATGAAACAGTCAAATGTCCCAAAATTGTCACCTGCATCTTGTGCAACTGACTAGGACACAAGTCTGATCTCTGCAGAGTTCCCCACAAACGGTGTAAAGCACACAAGATATGTCGAGTCCCTCAAGATCAAATCCACTATCACACCCATCACTGCATCTCAAACGTCCATCCCTACATGGGTTGAACCTTAACAAGGGGGTGATGTCACAAGAACCGGCACTTTGGACTGGACTGGCAACTGGGATAGCCTACCCAGACAGAACCTGTTTTGCGTTTCTGATGACTCTTATGTACAACTTGTGTTTACCAGCACCTTCTGGCCAGTTCTCAATCAGTTGCCTCACCTTTGCCAGCAGGATACTATTTGATATGGTATTCTCTATGTATATAAGACCCGTCTGTTGGGGAGAACAAGCCTTAGGCTTGTTCTCCTGTGAAATATCACTGGTTACAGCTTCAGGACTGTAGGCTTGCATGGAATCAAGCAAACGCCCCAGAAAGTCTCTCATATCCTCAAGTCTTCGAATGTGAAGACTTATCACTCGAGTTTCCTCTCCATGGTAAACAATTGCCTTGGCATTGTTGTCACCAAGATCCCTGACCTTCACAAGAATCTTCAATCTCACTCAACTCAGTGTGCACATCTCACATGTGAAATGATTTGTCAGCAACACCGCCCCTAGTTGGTGACATGGAGAGCATCAGGTGCTGCCAACCCAATCACATACAAGGACATTGTCAAACTCAAATGTGATGCCAGCCCCCACCTTAAGGCTTATGCCATTGACCAAGTTCTCATGTATTTGACTGCTGCACCAGGTTTCAGCTTTGAAACATATGCTGGCAACAAGCACCTGTTCTTCAATTCCCTGCCTCTCACCAAGGAATTACCTATTGGTCTGTGTTATGATCTGACAGATCTTAGTACCAACTCTTCAGTGAAAGAGTTGCTTGATATAGTTCAAGCACTAGACTTCGAACCCTTTGATATTATCTCAGGAAGATTGAATGTAGAAAAGAGAGGGACCTCTTTCAGTTAGAGTCTGCACTACAATTTGTTTAGATAGTTGACAAGATGGATGTCTTGTAAGATTGTGTAAGTCGAGCGTAAGGCTCGACTTCTTGGTACCACAGACTATTTATATGATATCTCGATAACTACTGATCCGATTCGTACGAAACTCGGGGTGCACATAGCTGAGAACCAGTAGTATCCAAATACATAAGGCGCAATTCAGAATGTTAGAAATGACTCACACGGGAGTCATTCTTTCCTAGTATCAGTGAGCCATCAGTAAGCAATCAGTAAGGAATCAGTAAGCAATCAGTCAGCAATCAGTAAGCAATCAGTAAGCAGATCGATAAGCAAACACATGAGTAATCACAGATGAGTCAGCGGAAATAGATGACAGTCGGAGAATCAAGAGAATCTTAACAGTCTGGAACATGTAACCTGCCAGTACATGCTCAATACTGTGCACATCAAGGAAGTGTCCTATGAAGGAAATGACTGTGTACTCAGTGAATGGTGGCATCAACTCAAACTTGATACAGCTGACAAGCAGAAGCAGAGTGGCAAGGAGAAAGTGATTGTCTGGGTTGGTGACCAACTTACTGTTTCTTGACTTTGAGGTCTGCAAACATTTTGGTGCAACAACCTCAATTCATTTGAATGCCTTGTATTCCTCAAGGAAGTTTTTGGGTGGTTCCATGCTCAAATTGCTTTTGAACACTCACTCCACTCTCAATATTATGGCACTCAGCTGGGCTTTGGACTCATTCACATGTTTGATCTTCTCAAGTGTAAAGGCCTTCATTCACCTATGGTAGAGGGAACATTTCACCACCACCTGAAAGAAGGCCTCCTCCACATATCAGAGGCTCACTTTCATGACTTCTGGAGCATGGTTGGCAAAGTCGACAAACTGGCTGACCTGTGCTGTCATACTCCGGAACAACTTTGTGCTCTAGCAATCAAGATTGTGGGTGATCATGCATTGACTGCTGCACTACAAAAAATGGCTGCAAACAAATTGAGGAAAGATGATCTATTATACCATTCAACACAGATGGCGCGCAATCTCTTGGACTACATGAACCTTGATGCAGCAATCAAAGGTGGTAATGTAGGATGTTTACAGGACTTTTTTGTTAAGATCTGACTGATCTTGTTACCGACTCTTGGAGAAAGAGTTGCTTGATATAGTTCAAGCACTAGACTTTGAACCCTTTGATATTATCTCAGGAAGAATAAATGTAAGAGAAGAGAGGGGCCTCTTTCACTTAGAGCAATGACAATAGCTTGCTATAAAGTGTTGACAAGATAATTGTTTCTTGTAAGAGAGTAAGTTGAGCATAAGGCTCAACTTCTTGGTACAGCAGAGTATTTATACAATATCTCAACAATGGCTGATCCAATTCATATGAAACTTGGGGTGCATATAGCCGAGGACCAGTAGTATCCAAAAGCATAGAGCGCAATTCAAAAGTATCAGAAATGACTCATGTGTGAGTCATCCTTTCCTAGTATCTGTCATCAAATGGTAAGCGATAAGTAAGCAATCAGTAAGCCGGCCACTAAGCAAATCACTAAGCAATCACTAAGCAGAAGTAAGCACAGATGAGTCATCAAAGCATAGGTAAGCAGATGAGAACATGAGAATCCTAACACTTTTGCCACATTTACTCTTTCAATTCATTGGTGGGAAGAACAAGAACTATGCAATTGAGATGCTTGAGTTATTGCAAGGTTTACACCAGGAATGGCCTCCTGACCTCAAGTGAGCGCATGTTCTCATGTTCTGATGTGCAGCCTGAGCATGCTGTGCAGAGCTTATATTATCAAATATTGCTGGTTAGCAAACATGACAGGAAGGCAGGATGGATTTCTCCCAATCAACCTGCTCCAAGAACACAATGTCCAGGACATCAAGGTCAGTTCCAGTTCATATGTGATCCAAGTTGTGACTCATCTGTGTATATAATATGAATAGCACACTTTTTCTGAAAAGGGTCCTTATGCAGACTGGGACTACATTGGTGAAATGTCTGCATTGATCCCTTGTCAGCAAAAAGTCAAGGATCATGTTGAGAGTGACCTCAATCATTTCCTCTGTGGAAAATCACATTCATCACCTGAAAAGAAAGAAGATATAACACATTTATGCATGTCATACAGAGCATCAAATATTCACAGCCACCAACCTGGACAATGACTTGACTCAAAGGATAAGGTCTTGGATATGATTTTAATTGGTGCAGAAAGCAGTAAGTTGTTAAAAACAATGAACAAATGGGTTGCAAGTAGAGTCTCAGAGTGGTCACACAACAAGGACTGGAAAGATTATTGAAAGCATGTGATGATTTTTAACCATGCAAACATGTTTCTAACTGCTGGGAGGATGATATGGAAGAAAAGAGAGAGGGGGATATCCTGGTACTGGATATGCTGCAGCATATTGCACAGGATGAGGGTAATATTGAATAGAATAGGTTGTCAGCTGAGGTGCAGTTTGATGACTGGGACTCAGAGCTGGATATACCTGGCAGAGCACCAGATGAGATGATGAAGCCACCCTATGTTGCACTGTTGATGCCTGGGCTTTTGCAAGACACTCTTCATTGTGAATAGATTTCTTTCTGCAGAAACTTTTGATTGTTTGGCTTTGTTCTCTGCTTTCTCTTGCTCATTCTCTTTGCACCATAATTGGTCAATTGGCTCCAGAAGTTTGAGGACAGCTTCACCATATTCATCAGCCCAGATCCACTCCAGTATCTCCTCCTTGATGTCTCAAAGTGTCTGAATTTGTGTGCAAGTGGCAATTTTTGTAAGGATGGGGTCTGGCAGCAAGATGTTTGGGCCCCAAATGCAGTCCTTATAACCAGCTTGCCAAGTTTTCTGTCACCAGTTCATGAGTGCATTTTGACATGCCTCCAAATGCTCCTTCCGGCAAGCACCTGGATGGCAGGCTTGTTTGGTGGCTTGTAGGTCAGTGGTGCCAGTTGCATGGCCATCATCACTGCACTCTTTGGCCTGTTGTGCCACCCCATTGGTTGCTGGAGCAGCTAGGACCTCATGAGAGCGGATGTGGTCATAGAGCATCATAAGGTTGGCCTCTGCTGGTGTCAATTCAACATGGCCATTGGCAACCTTCTTGAGCACACAAAGGTCACAAAACAGGACTATTAAGTCTAAAAATCATAAGATATTATAGAATTTATACAAGGGATGACTCACCAGTCATACATAGTGGGTTGTCAAAGTATGCATCTGAAACAATGCAATGACACTTGGTTGCCTCAATTCATTTCCACATCACCTCCTCAACCTTCTTCTGGTATGTGGGATCAGCTGGCACTGAATCAGATTCTGCATCTTCATTATTCTCCTCATCTTTGTCTTTGTCATCTGGATCCTCAGGTCCCACAACACCCCTCAACTTTGTAACTTGTACACCAAAGGTTCAACCAAAAGGATGATGATGGCAGGCTCTCCAGATCTTCCAGCATGGCCAAGGCACTGTTTCCAGACAGAAAGTGTAGGTGGGACCATGAACTGGATAACACAGGAACATCTTGGATATCCATCCCCTAGAGTGAAAGCAGTAAACATCAGTGGGTGGCCTTTAAAGCTAAAAGGATTACCTACCATACCAGCTATCTCAGTTGCACAGAGGATGTCCACCTTTCCATCCCAGAAATCTTTCATGACCTTGTGTTTTGCATGCCTAGTTCAACCTGCATGCAAAAAATCAAATTGAGACCGCATTTCTTCAGGAATGAGACCATGAAGATGCATATGTCCTTATAGGCAAGATTGTGCATGTTAAAATAGATGATTGTCCATATTAATAGCTTTGCACTGGGAGCATTGGCCTCATTGATGGCAAAGTTTAACGCATCAAGGTTGTTGGTGTCAAGACACGTACTGCTGATCACTAAGGACTCAGGAGCAGGTGGGCAAGGGTCGGAACAGATGGTACGCGGCGAAGGCGGCGTTGAACAGGAGGACGAGCCAAACGACGAGGAGGTACCAGATAGGGACTGGTAGGTGTTGCAAGAGACAAAGGCGAAGGCTAGAGGCCAGTGTAGCGAGGGACTTTAAACAAGGCGGTCGTTGAAGAGTACCTTGAAGACGAGAGTGGACTTTAAACTGAGCAGTCGCAGGGGAGTACCCAGGAGGATGAGAGTATCACAAATGGACAGTCTGACGACTGCCATGCTTCATTGGGGCTTATATACAGTATACAGGGTCGATTACAAAGCACTGGAACTATTCTAGACTCTTTGGTACCATCCAATAGGACTACAGAGGCATAAACTTGCTTGTGTCAACTTTCAGGCTTACTGAGCGCATTACTGATCATTGTGGAGCGATGACATCATTATGATGTCACTGTGGAGCGCTTAGTGAGCCTATGAGGTCACTGTGGAGTCGCTCAGTCAGCCATGATGTCATTGGAGCCTTGATGACGTCAGATGATTTATGCAACAGTTTCTAAGAGTTTGTGCCACTGTTTCGGGTCCATGGTGGCTGAGTGGCCATGTGGCTGCCACGCGATGATTACCCGATTAGGAAACTGGTGCCTGGTCGTGTTATAGTGCCTTTGCAATAGCAATATCTTGTACCACAGGGGGGATAGCCCAGAAAATGGAAGGGAGTCGGCAATGCAAAGTGAGAGAGGTTTTTCTTGAGTAAAATAGGACAATCTTCGGCCAGGACTTGGCCTTGGTTCGTAACAGTTGGCTGCTCCATGCATCTGACACAGATGATGGGAGTGATATTTGGTTGATCATTTCTGAGATTGACAGTGAAAGTTTGGGATTCAGAGAGGCACAGTTTCAGCTGAACATCATTGAGGATGTGAGATGGCATCATTGCTGACATTGCCAAGATAGGAACAGAGTCAGGAACAAATGACTGCAGCCTCCTGAGTTCAGCATATTTCTTCCAAAATAGATCCCCCCATTGTGAAATGCAATGGGCCTCATCAACTACAAATGCAAAAATGTTCCAAGTGAACTCTGGGGTGTGCATGAGTTTTGAAAATGTTGGATGCTCAAGGCACATTTCTGGTGACATTAAAAGGACCCAATGTTTACATTCCTTTATGTCCTGTACAACAAGAATCATGTGTGAAAGAAGAGTTATTGTCATGTATCTTGTGAAGTTGTTTGTTATGAACATCACCATTGACAGCAGTTGCTGTGAGGCCAAGTTTGTGGAATCTTTCAGCCTTAGAGAAGGTAAACAACATGAACACATCTCTGTAAATCAAAACACTTACTTTCTCAGCCTCCAATTCATTGAGGGGAGAGATTACCACTACCATGTTGTCCTTGGCTTCATCAAGAAGGGGCATCCCAAATGGCATGGTCTTTCCAGAACCAGTTCCAGCAATCACTACACAGTCTAAACCAAGCAGGAGAGCTTCTGTAATGTCTACCTGCCAGGAGTAAGGGGGCTTTCCACCAAACACAGCATGAAATTTGTTTTCAATAGACTGTTGAGTTGTGGCATAGTTGGAATGACAGGTTTTTGTAGCAGATTCACAAGCACAAATGAGAGCATCTGGAGGAGATATGGGATGGTCCAAGTCCAACATGATCCTATGAGTAGAAATGTACCAATTGATATACAAGTATGTGGATAGTATGCAACAAGGTCACATGATCAGTTACCCACACCCACCCATACAAAAGTCACCAGACATTCTATCTTGAACAGTTTCATCTATTTTTTGCACTCCAATTCAACCTCCCTCAGATTCTCCCATCTGAAATAGAACGTCTGGAACTGAGACTACCAAAGTGCATTTTCAGGTGCATCAGGACAGAACACATTGAGTATTTAAAAGCTTGACTGTTTACAACTAATAAGGGTTCTATTCACAATTAGAATGGATTACCATTATTAAAGAAAGGATATTGAAGTAAATTATATGAATGTACAGAATTATTGTGTAAATGGTATGCTCTGTGAGGTGCAGGGAATGAATGAGGGTGTAGCATGCCAGGTTGGGGCACGTGGAGTCTGTGGGGCTTGATCCAAGGGCAGGTATGTGCTGAAGGGAGCAGGGAGCAAGCAAGGTCATGCCCAGGATGCAATGTGCACATGTGAGAGAGAGAGAGTGTGTGTGTGTCTTCTTGAAGGAGAATGTTAAGATTCTCTTGTTCTCCAACTGTCATCTGTTTTGCTGACTCATCTGTGATTACTCATATGTCTGGCTTAGTCGATCTGCTTACTGATCTTGATCATGATTCGCTTACTGATCGCTTACTGATCGATGACTGATTGCTTACTGATGCATGACTGATACTAGGAAAGAATGACTCCCGTGTGAGTCATTTCTAATATTCCTGAATTGCGCCTTATGTATTTGGATACTACTGGTTCTCAGCTATGTGCACCCCGAGTTTCGTACGAATCGGATCAGTAGTTATCGAGATATCGTATAAATAGTCTGTGGTACCAAGAAGTCGAGCCTTACGCTCGACTTACTCTCTCAACAAGACAATCATCTTGTCTACAGATCTAAACAAAATTATAGTGCAGACTCTAACTGAAAGAGGTCCCTCTCTTTTCTACATTCAATCTTCCTGAGATAATATCAAAGGGTTCGAAGTCTAGTGCTTGAACTATATCAAGCAACTCTTTCACTAAAGAGTCGGTACTAAGATCTCACGGATCTTAACAGAGAAGAGTGAGAGCTTGAGGGAGTCAATGTGTTCTTAGCCACATGAGAGGGTCAATGTGAATACCAGAAAACTGATCCCATTCACTGAGCTGCTCAGCTATAGCTACCAGACAAGATAGTAGCTACTGATACTTAAATACAAAAATGCTACTCCTCTGACTGCAAGTTGAGAGTGCAAGGCAGTGCAGCGATGACAAAGGGATGAGACACTATGGGCAGCAAGCCCTTGGATTGAGTGGCAATGACATCTGTGCATGGGTCATCCACATCCATATGTATGCACATGGTGGGGGCAAGGATGAGGTGAGTGATGTTGACAGTGATCATCTTGAGCCATTGTCACAGTTCCTGGGTGTAGAATGAGGAATGCAAGGGGATGACGTTGAATGGAGAGTGTGGGAGAGAAGGAGAAGGAAAGGGAAGGAGGATAGGAAGGAGGATGTGTGGGCAAGGGACAAGAGGAGAGGGAGATGAAAAACAAAGGGAAAGGAAGACACATGGGCAAGGGATGTGCAGGAAGTGGGGGGAAGTACAGGTCATGTGAGTTTCCCTGTCAGTGGGCTCACATGCCTTACAAGGGGCAGACAGTGGGGTGGAATGATGGGAAGATGTGGAGGGGCTGTGGAGAGTTGTGAAGTTGACATGAGAGTTGGGGATTGATGGTTGAGACACTGCCTCCCCATTCACCAACTTTCATTTCATTTCAATTTCAATGTTGATCAAATTTGCCCAAAATAGCACACTTGTCAGCACTTAAATTACATTGGTGAAATGTATAGTGGGCCAGAAAACCACAAACTGCTCTATGATCATGGTAAAATTACTCTCAGTCCATAGGAAATATATATTGCTGATATGAGAAAAAAAATGGGAAGGATCAGTTCACTCCTTGTATCTCAATGTTAAAAATATGTGATTCACTCCTCATAATGTAGCTTCTGCTGACCTTTACCTCAACCAAAAATCAGGAAAAATTTGTAGGAATGTTCCTAGTACTTATAACCTCTCAGATAATCAATTTGAAGAAGATCAGAGATGTTTTGGGGCTTATAAAAGGTTATCAGTATGGTGGTGAAACACTAGTACCTGTGGTGAAACACTCAGTAAGCAATAGTACTGGCCATGGATGATACATGTTTGCTACCTCAAGTTGTATAACCTCTTTCAAGGTGCAATGCCTGGCTTCCTCTACAATGCAGTATTTCAGAGGAGGTTTGATGGCAAGTGTTACACGTGTCAGTCAGTATCAACTTTGTGAGGCCTGATCACCTCACCCAATTTTGTGCTCAATATGACATTCTGACCCACATGAGTTTTGTTGTGCCAGGAATATGCATGTCCAGAAAATGCTTGAATGGATGATTTCAAAGTGGCACAGAGAGTTCTTGCCTGTGAGAAGTGCGGATTGAGGCTTCAAAGTTGCCTCTCTGTTGAAATTGCAAACCCAACCTACTGCATCAGGAAAAAATGCTATTGCTACAAGCACTATGTAGCACTGTATAGCCCATATAGTGCTACATAGTGCTTGTAGTAATAACATTTTTTCCTGATGTGCACACTCAGGTAGTCACCATTATTGTCAGTTTCCGACATGAGAATTCTGACCAAGAGTTCAGATCTGCACCACTCAAAATGAAACACTGTTGCCACCTGTGAGAGAGCTATGAGAACATAACTGGAAACCGCAAGTTGGTGACAAGGACAGTGATTGTATGTGCAGCTGGCTGGACAATGGACAACTAGGGTTGTGCCCAGCCCAGCTTCAGGCCGTGTTACACCATTTTCCTTTTACGTTTACCTCTTACCTCTTGCTATGGACTGCTTGCTTTCGTACGTCCCTTTGCTTACTAGTCTTGTGATCTCTTATGTCTTGTGATCCCTTCTGTGTTATCATGTGATCCATACACGTCCAGGTAACACTGGATTGCTGTTACTTTCCCTTTGTTTGGTTCTCTTTCCATTTATATTCACTTCTTAGTTTCGACTGTGCAATGCTGCACACTTACTGTGCAGCACAGTTACTTGGTTCTGACTCATTCATGGACCCATTTCTATGACTCCTACTTATTATGACTCCTACTATACTAGTAGCACAGTCAAAGCGCAGCTATTGCTGCGCTTCTCCTGTATATATAAGCTCAGTACTTTGTGACCAAAGCCCTAAGCTTGGTCTCTTGTAGAATTCCAACCTACTCTTGTCCAACATATTCTCCTGCAACCCACTTCACTCTCACAAACTTAAACCACAACCACCTCTCCATTTCATCAACTCCCAACACACCATCCACCATCTACTCTTCGCTTTTCCCTTCCTTCCCTAAGAGTCTCTCTTCACTCCCCTGAGAAGAGCTCTCCTCCTTTAAGACCTACCTTCCTCTACTCTCTCTGCATTGTTCAAGGTCCCCGATGGACTTGAATGCATATAGCTAGTGGAACCAGCCCTAGTCTATCCCATTACAAACTTACCCTAGCTTCTCAACAAACTGAGTCGTACTAGGAAGGGTCTATTGGCCATAACCTGTTTAGCATAAAACACTTTGACCGCTGCAGGGATCCTTACTCATTATACACGGGAACCAGCCCATTTCTTGAACACCTCTCTATCATCGACTTGCTTTCCGCTTGTGAACTGACACGGCTAGTTACCGTGACATCAGACCAAGCTTAACGTTTCACCATGGCTTCTACCTTGAATACTCTTGCTATCCCCGAACCCTCTATCGAACCAGCTTCCTCATCTAACCCTCTTCAACACCGAACCGTCACTCGACGTAATCAAGACAACCTACCTGAACGAATCACTGGTAAAGCCTTTTGGCACCCCACTGAACCCAAAGTAGGATATTACCTCCACATCGAAAACCTTTACCACCCTATTGAATTTATCAATGGACGTTGGTATAAACTTGATAGACGAGAAGTCGGACTTCACCTTGAATATACCACTCACGAAGGCCTTGTTCTTGACAACGAAGAACACGGTTTAGGAACTTGGGATCAATCAGACCCCCAGTACCAACTCTTTCAATATCAACCTTCACCCTCTCTTGGAAGACATCGTTTATCTTCAGCAGAAGAATCCAAACGACCTTCCTCTTGACCTTGAACCAGACAACCTTCACCAAGGTTATCTCCTATACATCTAGCTGTAGAAGCCATGCCAGCACCTGAACCACTTCCTGTACCACAAAGGATCTTTGGTATCGCTCGCGTACCCACTCCTAGACCTCCTACTCCCCCCTACTCCACCTTCACCTCCTACTCCACCTCCTCCAGCTATGGCTGCCATAGTCCCAATCCCTTCTAATGGAGCAGTTAGGGGAAACCAACCATCTATCTTTGATGGAGACCACTCCCAATCCTCCAAATTTATGAGAGAGTTTGCCATCTTTCGCAATATGAATGATGAAAACTCCCTCTTCAACAATCCTTATAGACGAGTTAACGCTTGTCTATCCTTTATAAGAGGCCCTAATGTGGACCATTGGGTTGACACTCAACTGGAAACAGTTAATAATAGTGTCAACACTCTTGGAGTACTCAGGACCAACGAAGCTCTATGGAACAACTTTAGAAATGTGTTTAATAATGCCTTCACTGACACTAATAAAAGGCAAAATGCATTCAATAAACTAGCTGTTCTAAGGCAACAAGGACCTGACCTGGACTCTTATATTGCCACCTTTACCAACCTTGCTAATGATGCAGGATATGACCTAAACGCAAATGGAACTCTAGACTATTTTGCTAGAGGTCTTAGTAGGCCACTCCTCAATAACATCCTAACAAGGGAAAATCTACCAACCAACTTCACGGAATGGACTGAAGTGGCTAGAAAGGAACACAACAAATACGCTGTTAGACAAAGCTACATGGGAGATATATGCAACATCGCGCGTAATCCTCAACGCTTCCTTAACTTCCGCCCTACCAACACTACATTTCGCCCTCCTCCTGGACCACCTCCTAGGGCCAATCCTACTTTTGTACCAAGGAACCCTACTGGTCAATTTATTCCTAGGGGCAACAATCAAGTTGTTCCAATGGATGTTGACCACGCTAGAGTGGCCACCATGGAACAAGAGAAGAAACAACATCAAGTCGAAGGATGTTGCTTCTTTTGCTCTAAACAAGGACATGTTGCACGCAACTGTCCTAACAAGTTGACCACCTTCAAATCAGTTCCTATGAAAACACGTCTGGTTGAAGTTATAGAACCAGATGAATACCAGGAATTGTATTACCCTGAAGAACAGGTCGACACCTATGTTCATTTAGCTCAAACTGACGAGCAACCAACCAAATATTATCAGGAAAATCCTCCTGGTGATCAACCAGTCCAACAACCTACTCAACAGGAGACACAAAATGAAGGACCGTCTCCTGAGGAAATTGCGGCTATAATGTCTGGATATTCCAAAGAACAACGTTGCTCATGGGCTACTGCCATGGTCAATAACGGCGTGGATTTTCCCCCAGCTTGAATTACCTGGCCTTAATTCGAGCTGTCTTCCTAGTGATGTATTTGTAGCAAGACTCAATTCAATCAAAGTTCCTGTTCAAATATGCACTAGTGGACAAAGGGCCAATCTCGTTGCTCTACTTGATAGTGGAGCAACCGACAATTTCATCCACAAGAATATCATCACTCGCTATATACTCCCAGTTACCACTCTACAAAAGCCAAAAGTCATGCGCAATGTAGATGGTACTCACAACAAAGCTGGAACTGTCACCGAAGCAGTCAACCTTTACATTTGATTTAAAGGACAAGAACATCGAATGCACTTCTATATCGCTGAAATATCAACCAATGACATGCTTCTTGGCTTCCCATTCCTCCATGCTACCAACCCTGCTGTTGACTGGACCAAAGGAACCCTAGAGGATACTGTTGTAGCCTCCACTTGGGATGCCGACAAATGGATCAAGCGGCTTCCTATACCCCCACACTTTGATCCTACTCCAATCAGGGTAGCAAAGATTAGCACTTCTACCCAATTAGCTGCACAAGCAGCTGATCAAGACAAGAAGGACTGGAAGGATTTAGTTCCTCCTGACTATCATCACTTTGAAAGGCTCTTTTCTGAAGAAGCCTCTCATCATTTTCCTACTTCCAAACCTTGGGATCATGCCATAGACCTAATCCCTGACACTCCATCTACGCTCAATTGCAAGATCTACCCCCTTGCACCAATGGAACAACAGGCCCAAGATGAATTTCTAAAGGGACATTTGGAAAAAGGATACATACTTCCTTCAAAGTCACCATATGCCTCTCCTTGCTTCTTTGTAGGCAAGAAAGATGGTAAACGATGCTACGTCCAAGACTATAGATGTCTTAATGCAATCACTGTTTAAAACAAAACCCCCCTTCCTCTCATTCCCGAAATCATCACTCACTTAGGAAGTAAACAATACTTCACTAAGTTTGACGTATGATGGGGTTATAACAACATACGCATTAAAGATGGTGATCAATGGAAGGCAGCCTTCAAAACAAACAAGGGCTTATTTGAACCTATGGTGATGACCTTTGGTCTCACTAACGCCCCTGCCACCTTCCAATCTATGGTCAATGATATCTTCAGAGAAGAACTCAATCATCATGATATGGAGTTCCACATCTACATGGACGACGGCATCATCGCCACAAAAGCATCTAAAGGATGGGAGTATCACAAAGATCTTGTTACTCACATCTTTAAGAAGCTTCAAGATAATGACCTTTTTCTTAAACCCGAGAAATGTCAATTCCACAAAGAAGAAATTGACTATCTTGGTGTCATTATTGGCAAAGGAATGATCAAGATGGACCCAATCAAAGTCAAGGGAATTCATGATTGGAAAGCCCCTACCAATCTACATGAGCTATGCTCTTTCCTTGGATTTGGGAATTACTATTGCAACTTTATTCCAAAATATTCAGATATTGTTCAACCTCTAGTCTGGCTCACAAAGAAGAACAAACCTTGGGTCTGGGATAACTACACAGAATCATCATTCAATATTCTCAAGAACATCTTTACCCACTACCCTGTTCTTCGTAACCCAGACTTCAACAAACCTTTCATTGTGGATGCCGACGCCTCTTCTTTCGCTCTGGGAGCCACTATATCTCAGCAATTTGAAGATGGTATCCATCCTCTGGTATATTTTTCAAGATCCCTATTACAGCAGAAAGGAACTACAATATCCATGACAGAGAACTACTTGCTATAGTATCTGTCCTTAAAGAATATCGACACTGGCTACTTGGGGCACATCATGAAGTAACTATTCACACAGATCATGCCAATTTGGCCTACTTCCGCAAACCCCAGGACCTTTCACCACGTCAAGCAAGGTGGATGGCCCTCCTCCAGGAATACAACTTCAAGTTAATGACTATCCCTGGAAAGTCTAACACTGTTGCCGATATTCTATCACGACGACCTGATCACAAAGGAGAAAACATCCATAACAAAGCAATCACACTCCTACCTGATCATGTCTTCAATGAGCACTTGCAGATGGCAAATATCCCTGAAGCTCGTGCTCCTACCCTTAACTGTACCTTTGGCGATAACCAGGAGGCTTTTGCACGCAAAGCTTACTCACACAAGGCACTCCCCTTACGTACTTACCTACCTGATGATCCTGTTTTATGATGGGAAGTCTTGAAGGAAGTCCATGATTCCCCAGTGGGAGGACACCCTGGCATCGCTAACACTTGGGATCTTATAAGAAGGAAATATGAAGGACCTAGACTCCGTCTATTTGTGGAAGAATACGTCAAGGGATGTGCTATGTCACAAGTACCGGTTCTTCGGACCAGACCGGCAACCGGACAAGCCTACCCGGACAGACCTCACCATTCTTGCATGTTCTCTTGACTCACTAGCCTCACATGTACCACCACTTTCCAGCGTGTTCTAGTCTCGATTGCCTCACTACTACTTCATGTCTACTATTTGATATAGGGCATACTATCTATAAAAACCTGTCTGTAGAGGAGAGCAAGCCCTAAGCTTGTTCTCCTGTGAAATATCACTGGATTTCGAACTTCAGGACTTGTAGGCTTGCAAGACATCAAGCAACTTATCCGAAACCTTTCCCACTCATAAGCCTTCTCAATGGGAAGACTTATTCGTGATCTTCCTCTTCCGCGGAACATATTTGCCTTGGCAATATTGTCTCTGAGATCCCCAAAATCTGCGAAGACTTAGTGTCTCGCTCAACTCTCTGCATTCGTCTCGCGCATGAACCAATTTGTCAGTGACACCGCCCCCAGTCAGTGACATGCTAAGTGTCAAGAATCTAAAGCCATCACCACCCTGAAACATGCGCCACTCCAACCATTTGATACAAATGTGTCAGCTGGCCCCTTCCAATATGTTTCAATGGACCTTATCACAGATCTTCCAAAGTCCGGATCATATGATTCCATTCTTACTATTGTCAATCAAGGTTGTTCAAAGGCCGCTAAGTTTATCCCCTGCAATAAAACCATAGATGGTCTGGGTGTCGCCATCAAGTACCTGGCTAATCTATTTCCATGGTTCGGAATTCCCAAGAGAATTATCTCTGACATGGACCCCCGTTTCAAAGGGAACTTCGCCAGGGCCATCTGTAAAGCCACAGGGATCAAACAAAATTTGAGCACCACCTTTCACCCATGCATGGATGGACAAACCAAGCGGATGAACCTCTGGATAGAAACTTATCTAAGGGAATTTGTAAATGGACAGCAAAATGATTGGCACACATTACTTCCTATTGCTGAGTTTGCTCACAATACTTGGCGACATGAAGGCACCAGGCACACACCACACGAACTTCTTCTTGGTTTCAATCCCACTGCCAAATGGACAACAATGGACATATCCGTTCCTGAGGCTGAAACATGTCTCAAAATTATGGAACAGGTATGATCCAGGGCGCAGGAGGAACTTCTGAAACATATCAAACCATCAGAAGAACCAAGGAAGCTCGAAAGAAAGACAACTTGTGTGGCTGGATGGACGTAATCTGGTGGTCAAGGCCCCATCAAAGAAGCTTGCCCCTCGGTGTTATGGACCATTTGAGGTAATACAACAAATCACACCAGTGGCATATCGCATCAAATTTCCCCCATCAATGAAAATCCACAATGTGTTTCATGTGGATCTTCTCATGCCATTCACTGAAACAGGGGCATACAGCAAAGCTTTCACCCGACCACCACCTGACATTGTACAAGGAGAAGAAGAATATGAAATTGCTGCTATCATCGGAGACAGGAAGTACCGAGGCAGGACACAATACCTTGTTCATTGGGAAGGATACCCGGTTTCGGAGCGCTCATGGGTCAATTCTGCTGACCTTCACGCTCCAGCTCTACTCAAAGAATACTTGAACTCAAAGACAAATTCCCCTGTGCGTGGATGAGCTCATGTATAAAAACCCTCCTCCAGAACTCAAGACAGCAGAGCATCTTCTACAACTTGCTTGCCATCTCATCCACTCTACCTACCAAACTACTTCTTCACCTTCTCCATCTTCCTCACCTTCAAACTCAACCTCCTCTCATATCTGCCAATGTCTCAATCCCCAGTTTATATTCCATCCTCGCCTGTCCCAACCTACTCATCCCCTGCCTACTGTCCCTTGTCCCCAGTCCCCACTTGTGCCTCCCCCATTCTCACCTACCCTTCCCCCACTCTATCCTATGCCAACAACGTCGCCATCACCTCCCCCACTCCCCGACTGGCAAGAAGGTCTTTACCCTTCAAGAACCCTCCTGCCTACGAGTGCGATGAGGACAATGACAACGCCGTCGCCTGAGTCTGTCTCTCCCCTCTTTCACCATCCGTCTCCCTCTCCTCAACCCTTCTTGGATCTGAGTGCAACGCCCTGGGACTTGACCTTTTCCCAGCACACACTCCATCCCCATTCTCCCTTGCCAAGCAGTTTGAGGCTGCTAAATTCTTCGACGCCCCTCACCTACCACAACCCAGCCCTGACTGGATCCCCTCCTCTGACTACCCCCTCATTGACTTTACCGTCCCAGAGTACCCAGGAGGAACCGGCTACAGGGCCAACTGGTTTCTTATCGAGCTGGAGGCCCGACCACAACCCCTCATCCATGCTACCCTTGGCAAGGGAGCCCCCATCTTCTCTCATGTACTCACACCCATCCCCGCTGCCTGGCCCATCACTGTACCAAACGAAGAGCAGTGGGACATGCTCCTCGCTAACCAGCCTTACACAGACTTTGTCACTAGGGCCATCAAGGACGACAACGACCCCTCCCTTACAGCAGGGGTCAAGTCTTACAGGTTCAGGACATCGGAAATACTCAAGAGGAGACAAACTATATGCCTCCTCTTCACACAAATCCTCAAGCACCAAGGCCACCTCAAGGAGGTCAAACAAACCCTTGCCGCTGCCAATTCTCTCAATAGGGTTACCCTTAACCTCCGATGGCAAGACCGCTCCGAGGAAGAAGAAGGTGATAGTCGCTTACAGGAACTTATGTGACTCAATTCGTCTTCCTCCGCCGACTCCTTCTGACCTGCTGACTCATCCTTCACCTCCAACGAGTTGAGACCTCCCAGATCTACCTTCATCTCCACCAGTCACCCCAGAAAAACCTGCTTTCATTGCGGTGAACTGGGGCACATACGACCAGTCTGTCCCCACAGACCAGATCATGCAACAAAAAGGGTACGATCTTCGAAGTCGGACCAACCTTGGAGAAAAGTAGGTTGGCCTTATCATCATTCTCACTTCTAGGGGCCTTGATGGGGGGGTGATGTTATACCATTTTCCTTTTACGTTTACCTCTTACCTCTTGCTATGGACTGCTTGCTTTCGTACGTCCCTTTGCTTACTAGTCTTGTGATCTCTTATGTCTTGTGATCCCTTCTGTGTTATCATGTGATCCATACACATCCAGGTAACACTGGATTGCTGTTACTTTCCCTTTGTTTGGTTCTCTTTCCATTTATATTCACTTCTTAGTTTCGACTGTGCAATGCTGCACACTTACTGTGCAGCACAGTTACTTGGTTCTGACTCATTCATGGACCCATTTCTATGACTCCTACTTATTATGACTCCTACTATACTAGTAGCACAGTCAAAGCGCAGCTATTGCTGTGCTTCTCCTGTATATATAAGCTCAGTACTTTGTGACCAAAGCCCTAAGCTTGGTCTCTTGTAGAATTCCAACCTACTCTTGTCCAACATATTCTCCTGCAACCCACTTCACTCTCACAAACTTAAACCACAACCACCTCTCCATTTCATCAACTCCCAACACACCATCCACCATCTACTCTTCGCTTTTCCCTTCCTTCCCTAAGAGTCTCTCTTCACTCCCCTGAGAAGAGCTCTCCTCCTTTAAGACCTACCTTCCTCTACTCTCTCTGCATTGTTCAAGGTCCCCGATGGACTTGAATGCATATAGCTAGTGGAACCAGCCCTAGTCTATCCCATTACAAACTTACCCTAGCTTCTCAACGAACCGAGTCGTACTAGGAAGGGTCTATTGGCCATAACCTGTTTAGCATAAAACACTTTGACTGTCAAGACTCACTGTTGAACTATCCAGTTCAAGAGCGAGAGATAAGCTCGAAGACGAGTCGATAGACGTCCAAGACTGCATGGGCAAGGAGTAGAGTCCAGAGTAGTAACAAATACCAGAGAGGTATTGTTACTGTGAGAGTAGGGCAGTCACGCAGGGAAGAGGCCAGGATAGTCACAAGGGGATGGTCCTTAAAGGAGTATCCCAGGGATGGGGAGTGCCGTAAACAAATGGACAGTCTGAGGACTGTCCGCTACTTTATTGAGCGCTTATATACTACAAGAGAACTGCTAAATAGGGAACAAGTCATAACCTTGTTATCAAGCACAGTAGAGTGATGAGTAAGAAGTCGGAGGACGCTTACTGAGCATGCTCAGTCATGCTCAGTAAGCTGCTGAGTAAGAAGGCTTCTCTTGATGAGTAAGAGCTTCCATTGTCCACGTGTTCACTGCTTTAGTGCACATGTGAGCACCTGATTCATTTCCTGTTAGTTAGTTTAGGGCCGGTCATTTGAGGACTTGTAGTTTGGTTAGGGAATAGTGTTAACTTATAAGGCCCTTATATAGTTCTATTAGGGTCCTTAGAGTCGACCCTAATACTTCTATTAAGGTCCTTAGTGTTGCTTTATAGTTCGTTCTATAGTTATTAGAGTTGGTCTAATAACGCGTTGTAGGGCCTTTGATACTAGGTTAGCACCTATTGTAGAGTTTCTAGGGTCGTTCCAAAGGGTCCTTAGGAAGGCCCTAATACTGTCTTTTGTTGCTAGAAGGGTTGCCTTTAAGTGGGGCTTGCTGTATGTCGATTGTGCCGAGAATCGCTCGCGCAACAATGCGCGCGCAATATTGTGGACACCTCTACTCACCCCTTTTGCTCGTGTGAACAGGGTGACATCATAGAGGCTGGGTTTCCTCCTATAAGGAAGGGTCCTTCAAGGGCCCTCTCCGGAGAATGGTTCATGACATTGACCACTGCAGGGATCCTTACTCATTATACATGGGAACCAGCCCATTTCTTGAACACCTCTCTATCATCGACTTGCTTTCCGCTTGTGAACTGACATGGCTAGTTACCGTGACAGGCTGTGAGCTGGGCCAAGCCAGGCCAAAGTGATGGCTTTGTGACAGGTTTGGCCTGGCCTATGATTTGAAAAGCCAAAGCCAGGCCATCAAGCCACAGCTTTGACCTTTTTTGGGGGGTGATCATCAAACTTTAATTTATCAACTTTGCATTGACACACCATTGTTCCTGTCATTTTTCATTGTTGTATCTGCACTCTTCTCTCAACCTTCCTTTTTGCTCAAGTACATGTACAATGTAAGTCATGGTGGCCTATATGTCAATGTGCCCAATGCTTATCTTTGCGTCATCAACTTGCGCTCCTCCCCCTTCTGCATCCAAAATGTCCACTCCTAACACAGTCAAACAACTTGTCAAGGATATCAACTCTCTCTCTAGCTCTTTGTTGGATGCTGTACTAGCCCCCTCCCATGCCACATGTTCACTCTCCCTTCTCCCTTCATTTCCTCTTCCTTTCTCATGCACTCACCTCTTGACAACATCCCTGCCACAGTCCTCACCCCATGTCAGCAGACTACAACAATGGCTCAAGTCAATCACCATCAATGTCACTTGCCTTGGCTCCAGCCCACTCGTCCTTACTGTCGTTTTCATGTGACCTTGCACTTGCCATTTTTGGATGTCATTTCAAGTGCAAAATCAAAACTGCTATATCTCAACAGCTTCTCAACATATTGCCTTGAAACTTTGACAGTAGAACCTTATATACTGTACCTAGGTGCAGCTAAAATATGGGAGCATAATATTCAGTTCTTGAAATGTTGATTTTCAGGTGCTGACATGGGTGCAAAACTTTGAACTGCCATATCTCAACTGTTTCTCAATCGATTGACTTGAAACTTCAACAATGGGATCTCATGTACTGTATCTAGGTGCAGCCCAAGAGCTGGGGTCTAATTCTTAGTTCTTGAAGTTTTGATTTTTGGGTGTGATCTGAGTGCAAAATTTTGAACTGCCATATCTCAACCGTTTCTCAATAGATTGCCTTGAAACTTGGACAGTAGAACCTTATATACTGTGTCTAGGTGCAGCTAAAATATGGGAGCCTAATGTTCAGTTCCTGAAATTTCGATTTTTGGGTGCCAATCTGCATGCAAAATTTCGGACCTGCCATATCCATATGATCCCTCCCGGCCCGCTCCTTTGTTACTACTTCCTTCGCTCTTATCCTGAGCACACTCTACGAGCCTGGTCAAGGATATATGGGACACTCTTCTCTATATGGATGGGTAACCAGCTCTTTGTCATGATTTCAAATGCACAAATTGACTTGCTGGTCAACAACAGCGCCATGCAGATGATGTTTCCTCTGCAGGCAACAGCATCAACGGATTGCCATGCAGCTACTTTCCCTCAAGGCCATCCATCCAAGGATACTCCTCTGATGAAACCCACATCTTACCTCGATCAATGTATCACCAAACAAAGAAGGGAGTATTGCCGATCAGCCCAGCGAACATTGTCGGTCAGTTTGTCTTGAAGTAGGCAACTACTGTCAAGACACGTACTGCTGATCACTAAGGACTCAGGAGCAGGTGGGCAAGGGTCGGAACAGATGATACGCGGCGAAGGTGGTGTTGAACAGGAGGACGAGCCAAATGATGAGGAGGTACCAGATGGGGACTGGTAAGTGTTGCAAGAGGCAGAGGCGAAGACTGGAGGCCAGTGCAGCGAGGGGCTTTAGACAAGGCAGGTCATTGAAGAGTACCTTGAAGGCGAGGGAAGTCTTTAAACTGAGCGGTCACAGGGGAGTACCCAGGAGTATGAGAGTATCACAAATGGACAGTCTGACGACTGCCATGCTTCATTGGGGCTTATATACAGTGTACAGGGTCGATTACAAAGCACTGGGACTATTCTAGACTCTTTGGTACCATCCAATAGGACTACAGAGGCATAAACTTGCTTGTGTCAAGTTTCAGGCTTACTGAGCGCATTACTGATCATTGTGGAGCGATGACATCATTATGATGTCACTGTGGGGCGCTTAGTGAGCCTATGAGGTCACTGTGGAGTCGCTCAGTCAGCCATGATGTCATTGGAGCCTTGATGACGTCAGATGATTTATGCAACAGTTTCTAAGAGTTTGTGCCACTGTTTTGGGTCCATGGTGGCTGGGTGGCCATGTGGCTGCCACGCGATGATTGACCCGATTAGGAAACCGGGTGCCTGGTCGTGTTAGAGTGCCTTTGCAATAGCAATATCTTGTACCACAGGAGGGATAGCCCAGAAAATGGAAGGGAGTCGGCAATGCAAAGTGAGAGAGGTCTTTCTTGAGTAAAATAGGACAATCCTCGGCCAGGACTTGGCCTTGGTTCGTAACATTCATCCCCTCTTTATAGACTTGTTGCTCCTGCAACAGTAGGAATTTGTTTCTTTGGAAGGTGGAGTAGTTTGCATATGAAAAGTCGAAGTCTGTTCATTCGTGGGGAGTTCTCCCTTGTTCTATGGATTGCTTTGGGGATAGCTGTGGTCGATTGAGTGCATGTGATCGCAGGAGTTCTCTGAAAAGTTTGTTGGTAACAAGGATTAAAGGTAATCATCGACAGAGGTCATGATGAGAGTTGTTGGTTTAGGGGTTACTCCTGGTGGGAATTGTTCTAAGCGCCTTTGGATATTTCCGATGGAAGTCTTTAACAAGTGATTGCGCTTTTGATAGGGTAGATGCTGGTTCCCAAGTATTTTCTGCGACCGTATACCCTTTCCATTTAACTAGGTATTGGATTCCTTTGCGGTTTGGGGAGAGCCGAGAGTTTAGGATCTGCTCTACTTCATATTGTTCTTCACCTTCGACTAATATTGGTGGCGGGTTTGAAAAGTTAGGACCATGGGCAATGGTTTCTTTGTAAGGTTTAATCAGGGAGTGGTGAAAAACCAGGTGTATCTTCCAAGACTTTGGTAGTTCGAGGCGAACGTTTACTGGATAGGCAGTGGTGACTTTGAATGGCCCATAGCGTCGAGGGGCTAGTTTTGCTTTTGGGTGAGTCATTCGTAGATTCGTGGCTTCCAGCCATACTTGATCCCCTTCTTTAAAACTGAAATGTGGAGGATTGAGGTCCTGATTGCTTCATGATTTCTGTTGCTCGGTTCAGGGAGGCAGCTACTTCTTCTCTGAGTTGGTTTAGTCTTGATAGTCTTTCTTGGATTGAAGGGAACTTTGATGTAAAGGCAAGGGGCGGAGCAAATGTTGGGTTAAAGCCATACCAGACTTCAAACGGGGGTTTGTTCGTAGCACTGTGTTGTCTGGCATTATGTGCGAACTCCATAAAGGGAACTAGTTCTGCCCAATTGTCTGCTTGATGGTTGCAAAATATTCGTAGGTATTGTTCTAGTTCTTGGTTAACTCGTTCTGTTTCTCCGTCTGTCTGTGGGTGATATGCTGTGCTTAATGATACTTTGACATTTAACTTTTTCCATAGTTCTTGAGTGACTTTTGCTGCGAATTGAGGGCCTCTGTCCGATATTATTTGTGTTGGGAGCCCTATTCTTCTCCAGACATTGTTCATGATTAGTGTCGCTGTTTTCGTCTGCTGTGATTGTCTTGAGGCAAGGGGTAATGATTATTGCTTTACTGAATCGATCTACCACGACTAGGAGGCTGTCGAAGCCTTGTGAAATCGGTAGGTCCGTGATAAAGTCCATAGTAATGCTTTTCCATACTTCTCCAGCTGGTGTAATGGGTACAAGGGGTGTTTCTGTCTTTGGACGGTTCTTTGTACTTTGGCAAGTTGCGCAACCGTCTACATAACTTTTGACATAGGTTAGCATTCCTGGCCACCAATAGTTTCAGCTGATTAGTTCATAAGTTTTCCATTGGCCAGGATGCCCAGTGGCAAGGGAGTCATGGTGTAGTTTTAGAATTTTCTTTCTTAGGGTGTCGTTGTTTGGGATATAGACTTTTCCTTTGAATAGTATTAGTCCATCTTCAAGGTTCCAGTCCTGTAAGCCTTTGGATAGTCGCCTTGGTCCATTCTTTATAATGATTGCTAACGCGTTAGATACTTCTGGGTCATAGTCCTTGCTAGATCGTAGTTGTTGTCGAAGTTCCTGGTCACCGATTGGTTCTGTAGCAGAGGTGCGTGTTGCTCTAATTTTAAAAAATTTGTCATCTAGGAGCACCTTTCCATCATTTTCGTTTTGTATCCCCTCTTTAAAGTCTGGCCACCTGGACAGACCGTCTGCTTTGTTCATAGTTCCTGGGTGGTGGGTGATGGTGAAGTCGAAGCTGCTGAGGAGGAGTGCCCATCGGGCTTGTCGTCTCGTGAGTTTCTGTTTTGTCATGAAGTATGTCAAGTTATTGTGGTCTGTCCATAGATCAATGGGGTGTGTAGCGCCTTCAAGGTAGTGTCGGAAGTGCCAGAGGGATAAACGATAGCAAGGAGTTCTTTATCGTAGATCATGTAATTTTGTTGTGCAGGGGTCCAAGGATTTCGAGAAATAGGCTACTGGGTGATATCTGTTAAATTCATCGGGTTGTTCCAAGATTGCACCGACTGCAAAGTCACTTGCATCGCAGATGAGTCGAAAGGGTTTCGTATGGTCAGGTAACATGAGGATTGGGGCCGTTGTGAATGCTTGGATTAGTTTCTGAAATGCTTGTTCTTCATCGTCTTCCCACTTGAAGGGGTTTTCTTTCTTTGTTAAGTTAAACAAGGGCCGTGCTATTCGAGAGTATTGGTGGATAAATCGTCGATAGAAGTTGCAGAATCCTAGAAATGCTTGTACTTCCGTAACATTGGTCGGAGTAGGCCACTTTGTAATGCCTATTAACTTGTCTTGGTCCATGGATATTCATCCTTGGGAGATATTGATGCCTAGGTAACTAATAGAGGTTTGTCGGAAAGCACATTTCTCTGGTTTCAAGTATAAGTCGTGGTCTTGGAGTGTTTTTAGGACCCTATGTAGTCCAGTCGTCTAGTTCGTTCAAGGTTTGCACCATGATTAGTATATCATCTAGATAAACAACCACTCGTTCAGTGGCAATGTATTTCGCTAGGATGGTGTTCATAAACGCTGGAAAGTGGCTGGGGCGTTGCAGAGACCAAATGTCATTATCAATGGTTCGAAGAGTCCTAATGGTGTCTTGAATGCTGCGAGGTGTTCATCGCCCTCTCTGAGGCGAATATTGTTGTATCCCCATCGTACGTCAAACTTGGTAAAGTATTGGGCTCCTTGGAGTTTGTCAATTAATTCAGGAATCAAGGGTAGTGGATACGCGTCTTTGATAGTTGCTGTATTCAGGGCTCTGTAGTCTTGTACTGGTCGTAGATTTCCTCCTTTCTTTTCTACAAAGAAGAATGGGCTGGCAATAGCTGCTTTTGATGGTCGGATTGTGCCTCTTTTCAAATGTTCATCTAAGTATTCTTTTAGGGCTTGTAGTTCCTTGGGAGTAAGTCGGTAAATGCCAGAATCGCGTCAGGCGATCCCTGGTTTTAGATTGATTGCATGGTCCCATGGTTGGTGAGCAGGAAGGCGTTGAGAAGCTTGTTCATCGAAAACCTTTCGCCATTTCAAGAATTGGGCAGGGATTAGTTCGTCTAATGTCTTAGGGGGGTTGTTTCTGCATTGGCTAGCTTGGTAGCTGTGGTTGATTTGGCTCTTATGCTGATTGTTATTGGGCTAAACGCATCGTGGATTTGTTCGTCAACACATGGGTTCAATGGTCCTTCAGTATCTGGGAAGATTAGTGCAGCAATGTCCGTAAACTCGGGTTCTTCTTCTTCAGGGAAAGTAAGCGCTAGTATTTGATAATTCTGCGTTCCAGATGCAGATGCAATGGTTATGCTTGGGTGTGTGGTAAGGCAAGTTCGGGGGCAGTTCCTCAGTGTATTGTATCATTCGCCCAATCAATATCTGGGTTGTGGTGTCGTAGCCATCTGTTCCTAAGATACGGTCGTGATCTCCAATGTTAGTGACAAGGAATTCTGA
>JAGFNK010000393.1:0-50059 GCA_025769875.1 Russula earlei
CTTGCAATACCCCACTTGGGAGGAGTGGAAGGAAGGGTTAGAACAAATATTTTACATATCACATGTAAACCCAGCAAATCACACCGGAAAATAACTCATATTTGAAACAGACTCATATTAGTTTATTATGTCACTTACATCACACCTGTCATTCCTGTCACTCCCAGAAAATCCTGAAATCCAAGTTCAAGTTCAAGATTCAAGAATTCTTGGTTGGTAAAAGGGGCCTTACAGTTTTGTCATTCACATAAGTTGATTTCCCAATCAGTGTGTGAACCAGGCCAGGACCTGGCCACTTATTGTTCTGTTTTGCTTGAAGAAGCCTCTTTTTGCATTGTCTATTCACTTCTATTTCCAACATTGTCATCCAGGTCTCTATGGCTCACTTAGATGCCTCCTCCCTATTTTGGGTAACCCACCATGTGCCAGCCACATGGCCACTCAGCCACAGAATCCCAAAACACTGGATGGACTCTCAGACCTCCTAGAACAATCTGCATGACATCCTAAAGCTCCACTGACATCATAGCTGTCTGAGCAACTCGACTATGATGTCATATGCTCACTAAGCACTCCACAAGTGATATTATTATGATGTCATTGCTCCAGTCTCCCTATTTGTCCTGAGTCACCTATTGGTCTGACACAACAAGTTTATGCCCTTGCATCCAATTGGAGTGGTCCAAAGAGTCTGAGTTATTTCCTGTAATTTGTACTCAGACTTGTAACTAGTATATAAGCCCCAATGTAGCATGGCAGTTGTCAGACTGTCCATTTGTGATACTCTCATCTTCCAGGGTACTCCCTCACAACTGCTCTGTTTAAAGACTCCCCTTGTCCTCAAGGTACTCTTTGATGACCACCTTGTCTAAAGCCCCTTCACTGCACTGGTGTTACGAACCAAGGCTAGGCCCTGGCTGTAGATTGTCCCATTTCACTCAAGAGAGACCTCTCTCACTTTGCATTGCCAACTCCCTTCCATTTTCTGGGCTACCCCTCCTGCGGTACAAGATATTGCTATTGCAAAGGCACTATAACACGACCAGGCACCCATTTCCTAATCGGGTAATCATCGCGTGGCAGCCACATGGTCACCCAGCCACCAAGAACCTGAAACAGCGGCACCAACTCTTAGAAACTGTTGCATAACTTGTCTGATGTCATCAAGGCTCCAATGAAATCATGGCTGACTGAGCAACTCCACAGTGACCTCATAGGCTCACTAAGCGCTCCACAGTGACATCATAATGATGTCATCACTCCACAATGATCAGGAATGCGCTCAGTAAGCCTGAAACTTGACACAAGCAAGTTTATGCCTCTGTAGTCTTTGTAATTGACCCTGTACACTGTATATAATCCCCAATGAAGCATGGCAGTCATCAGACTGTCCATGTCAAGACTCACTGTTGAACTATCCAGTTCAAGAGCGAGGGGTAAGCTCGAAGACGAGTTGATAAATGTCCAAGACGGCGTGAGCAAGAAGTAGAGTCCAGAGTAGTAACAGATACCAGAGAGGTACTGTTACTGTGAGAGTCAAACAGTCATGCAGAGAAGAGGCCAGGATAGTCACAAGGGGACGGTCCTTAAAGGAGTATCCCAGGGATGGAGAGTGCCGTAAACAAATGGACAGTCTGAGGACTGTCCGCTACTTTATTGAGCGCTTATATACTACAAGAGAACTGCTAAATAGGGAACAAGTCATAACCTTGTTATCAAGCACAGTAGAGTGATGAGTAAGAAGTTGGAGGACGCTTACTGAGCATGCTCAGTCATGCTCAGTAAGCTGCTGAGTAAGAAGGCTTCTCTTGATGAGTAAGAGCTTCCATTGTCCACGTGTTCACTGCTTTAGTGCACATGTGAGCACCTGATTCATTTCCTGTTAGTTAGTTTAGGGCCGGTCATTTGAGGACTTGTAGTTTTGTTAGGGAATAGTGTTAACTTATAAGGCCCTTATATAGTTCTATTAGGGTCCCTAGAGTCGACCCTAATACTTCTATTAAGGTTCTTAGTATTGCCTTATAGTTCGTTCTATAGTTATTAGAGTTGGTCTAATAACGCGTTGTAGGGCCTTTGATACTAGGTTAGTGCCTATTGTAGAGCTCCTAGGGTCGTTCCAAAGGGTCCTTAGAAAGGCCTTAATACTGTCTTTTGTTGCTAGAAGGGTTGTCTTTAAGTGAGGCTTGCTGTATGTCGATTGTGCCGAGAATCGCTCGTGCAACAATGCGCGCGCGATATTGTGGACACCTCTACTCACCCCTTTTGCTCGTGTGAACAGGGTGACACCATAGAGGCTGGGTTTCCTCCTATAAGGAAGGGTCTTTCAAGGGCCCTCTCCGGAGAATGGTTCATGACAGTCCATTTGTGATACTCTCATCCTCCTGGGTATGCCCCCATGACTGCTCAGTTTAAAGACTTCCCTCACCTCCAAGGTACTCTTCTATGACCGCCTTGTTTAAAGCCCCCTTGTTGCACTTGCTTCTAACCTTTGCCTCTGCCTCCAGTTACATGTACCAGTCCCCATCTGGTATATTCTAGTCATTTGGCTCGTCCTCTTGTTCAACGCCATCTACACCGCCTACCGTCTGTTCCGACCCCTGCCCACCTGCTCCTGAGTCCTTAGTGATCAGCAGTACGTGTCTCGACAACTGGCCTCCAACCTTTGCCTCTGCCTCTTGCAACATGTACCAGTCCCTATCTGGTACCTCTTCATCATTTGGCTTGTCCTCTTGTTCAACATGTTATATGCCACCTACCATCTGTTCTGACCCTTGCCCACCTGCTCCTGAGTCCTTAGTGATCAGCAGTATATGTGTCAAGACTCACTGATGAACAATCCAGTTCAAGAGTGAGATAAAAGCTCAGAGACAAGTTGACTGAGTTCAAGGACAAAGTTGGCAAAGAGCATGGTTCAAACAAGTAGCAAGTACCAGAGAGGGACTGGTACTGGCTGTGAGAGGTGGTCACAGAAAGAGAGGGCCAGATTGTACTAGATAGGGCAGTCACAAAGGAGTACCCTTGGGAGTGGAGTGCCACAAATCAAATGGACAGTCTGAAGACTGTTTGCTACTTTATTGAGCGCTTATATACTACAAGAGAATTGCTTAATAGGGAACAAGTCATAACCTTGTTATCAAGCACAATTGACAGATGAGTAAGAAGTTGGAGTATGCTTACTGAGCATGCTCAGTCATGCTCAGCCAGCTGCTAAGTAAGAGGGCTCATAATGATGAGTAAGAACCTTTAGTGTCCATGTGTTCACTGCTTAGTACATGTGTAAAGCACCTGATTCATTTACTGTTAGTGTCAAGACTCACTGTTGAACAATCCAGTTCAAGAGTGAGGGATAAGTTCAAAGATGAGTTGATAGATGTCTAGGATGGTGTGGGCAAGAAGTAGAGTCCAAAGCAGTACCAAATACCGAAGCAGTATGGTTACTGGTAGTGTCAAGCAGTTATGCAGGGAAGAGGCCAGAGTGGTCACAAGGGGACGGTCCTTAAGGAGTATCCCAGGAATGGAGAGTGCCATAAACAAATGGACAGTCTGAAGACTGTCTGCTACTTTATTGAGCACTTATATACTACAAGAGAACTTCCTAATAGGGAACAAGTCATAACTTTGTTATCAAGCACAATAGCTGGATGAATAAGAAGTTGGAGTATGTTTACTGAGCATGCTCAGTCATGCTCAGTAAGCTGCTGAGTAAGAAGGCCTCTACTAATGAGTAAGTGCCTTTATTGTCCATGTGTTCACTGCTCTAGTGCATGTGCAAAGCACCTGATTCATTACTGTTAGTTAGTTTAGGGCTGGTCATTTGAGGACTTGTAGTTTGGTTCAGGGAATAGGGTTGCTTATAAGGTCCCTTATAGTTCTATTAGGGTCCTTAGAGTCGACCCTAATACTTCTATTAAGGTCCTTAGTATTGCTTTATAGTTTGTTCTATGGTTATTAGAGTTAGTCTAATAACACATTGTAGGGTCTTTAGTATCATGTTCGTGCCCTTTGTAGAGCACTTAGAGTTGTCCTAAGGGGTCCTTAGAGAGGTTATAATACTGTCCTTTATTGCTGAAAGGGTTGCCACTAAGTGGGGCTTGCTGTATGTCAATTGTGTCAAGAATTGCTCGTGCAACAATGCATGTGCGATATTGTGGACACCTCTACTCACCCCTTTTGTCCATGTGAACTGTGTGGCACCATAGAGGCTGGGTTTCCTCTACTAAGGAAGGGTCCTTCAAGGGACTTCTCTGGGAAATGGTTCATGACACCCAGACATTGCTTTTGCAGTTGCAACTGTCACTCACTTCTCTGCAAACCCAGGACTGGTGCATTGGCAGGCAGTCAAGTGGATCTACTGCTATCTGGCCAGCATGCACAACCTGTGGCTTACTTACAGAGAGACCAAGTGCACCCTTGATGGATATGTGGACACTGATGGCAGCATGCAAGAAGATCAGCATGCCATCTCAGGCTACACATTCCTTATAGATGACAGCACCATTTCATGATCATCCAATCATCAAGAGATCATATTGCTCTCAACCATGGAGAGCAAGTATGTTGCTGCTACCCACAGAATGAAGGAGGGGCTGTGGTTGTGCAGCCTCCTCTCTGAGGTATTTGGACCACTCCCTGAGCCAACCACCCTCTTCTCAGACAATCAGTCAGCAATCATGCTTGAACATGACCATTAGTATCATGCATGCTTGCACTAAGCACATTGACATGCATTACCACTGGATTCACTGAGTAATTGAGCAAGGACTGACAACATGGTCACTGATGTTCTCACCAAGGTGCTCCCCTCTGTCAAGGTCAAGCATTTTGCATCAGGACTTGGCCTGTTCACAAAGTGAGGGGGAGTGTTGTGATCTTGCAGATCCAGAGCATGCATGATTGAGATCAATTGTGGGCAAGTGATGCCAAATCATGCATGTGCAAAGGTGACTGAGGGATCGCCCTGATTCAATATACATTTTGGTATGATCTCATAAGTACTTAGTTACCTTACATCTCGACTCATTGATAAGCATTGATGATCATATGCTTGATCATCAATGTGCATGCCTTTTCTCATAGATTGTGGGCTTGCATAGCCTGCATAGTTTGTCTATTCAAATCAGTAGTCAGTACTGTTGTTTCCCCTCAGTGACTGCTTATGCGTGCGAGTCACAGTCATTATCTTATCAGTCTTTGGAATTTCACAAAAATGTGACACCCGAATCTGGACTGTCGGACTTTGTCAGCAGAGTGGTGCTTTAACATCTTTACAATTCAGAAAATAAATATACTTACTTAATGATAAGAATAAATTACTTGATAACAGAAGTTGTTGTACTCGAAATGGAAATTGTGGCATAACAGAGGGTCAATGTTGTGCTGCACTCTTCCACTGCAATCATGCCCAAGCCACATCCCACTCCCTCACACCTCTGCCATCCTGCCAGCAACAGACATCACGCCCTTGCGATCATGACAGGGATGCCCTTGCAACAAATTGGGACCACACAAAGGCTGAACAGCCCTGCCAACACCACTCCCTCATTGCCTGACTCACCTCCATCATCCTGCCAACACATGCTGCACAACTGTGATCCCCTTCATGTGCACATTCTCCCAGCAAACCAACGCACATGAGGGCTGAACAGTCCTGCCCAATGCCACTCCCCCACCTTCATCATCTCACCTTCAACATGTGCTGTGCCATCATGCACGCACCCTCCTGACAAATCAATACACCACATGAAGGCCGAATGGCCTCACCTAATGCCACTCCCTTGCTGCCTCTATCATGCCAGCACACGCTGTGTGATCACAATTGCCTTTGCGAGCACATTCTCCTGACAAACCAGTGAACCCCAAAATGAAGGCCAAATGGTCCACCTAATGCCACCCTCAATGTCACCAAGCAGTGTTCTGGCTTTCAGGTGCTTTCTTTTTCCCTTTCTTTTTTCTTCCTTTTTTTTCTTCCTTCATGTTCTTGCCTCTGGTATAGGGTATGCAGGACTGCCCTGGTGGGCCTCTCAGAATCTGAATCATCGCATCATGCACAGCGGAGACAACACTCCACATGCCACAGCTGCTCCCCCAGTGCCTGCACGCTCACCACGCATGTGATCTTTTATGCACTTGACCCCACATTACTGTAAGGCGACTTGTGGGCTTGGACGTGGAACAGGCCAGACTGACAAAGCACCACCCACCGCAAGAAACAGCCAGCCACTGAACACCCAACATGTGCACCCAACACTCCCCTTTCTCCCACCACCAGTCATGCAGCATGCCACCTTGCCCTCCGCTCCTCTGCCTCTGACAACATTACTGCCAAACACCTGACACATGTGCCTGCAGCTTGCTCCTTTCTCCCACCATCACTCCACCCTCAATGCTATCTGTCAAGACTCACTGTTGAACTATCCAGTTCAAGAGCGAGGGATAAGCTTGAAGATGAGTGGATAGACGTCCAAGATGGTGTGGGCAAGAAGTAGAGTCCAGAGTAGTAACAGATACCAGAGAGGTATTGTTACTGTGAGAGTCGAGCAGTCACGCAGAGGAGAAGCCAGAATAGTCACAAGGGGATGGTCCTTAAAGGAGTATCCCAGGGATGGAGAGTGCCATAAACAAATGAACAGTCCTGAGGACTGTCCGCTACTTTATTGAGCACTTATATACTACAAGAGAACTGCTAAATAGGGAACAAGTCATAACCTTGTTATCAAGCACAATAGAGTGATGAGTAAGAAGTCAGAGTGCACTTACTGAGCATGCTCAGTCATGCTCAGTAAGCTGCTGAGTAAGAAGGCTTCTCTTGATGAGTAAGAGCTTTCATTGTCCACGTGTTCACTGCTTTAGTGCACATGCGAGCACCTGATTCATTTTCTGTTAGTTAGTTTAGGGCCGGTCATTTGAGGACTTGTAGTTTGGTTAGGGAATAGTGTTATCTTATAAGGCCCTTATATAGTTCTATTAGGGTCCTTAGAGTCGACCCTAATACTTCTATTAAGGTCTTTAGTATTGCCTTATAGTTCGTTCTATAGTTATTAGAGTTGGTCTAATAACACGTTGTAGGGCCTTTGATACTAGGTTAGTGCCTATTGTAGAGCTCCTAGAGTCGTTCCAAAGGGTCCTTAGGAAGGCCCTAATACTGTCCTTTGTTGCTAGAAGGGTTGCCTTTAAGTGGGGCTTGCTGTATGTCGATTGTGCCGAGAATCGCTCACGCAACAATGCGTGCGCGATATTGTGGACACCTCTACTCACCCCTTTTGCTCATGTGAACAGGGTGACACCATAGAGGCTGGGTTTCCTCCTATAAGGAAGGGTCCTTCAAGGGCCCTCTCCAGAGAATGGTTCATGACACTATCACCCATGCACACCTGCACCCACACCTGCACGCCCGCATGCCACTGCCTCATCAGGCAAAAAAACCCCAACGCTTGAGAGCCAGCCAACCACCTCTCTCAGCATACCAGCCACACCGACTAGTGCCCATTCATCGTTGACTAGTACAACTTCATATACCCTTTACAGTACATACTTGCTCTCTCAGATACTGTCTTTTAGGATACTCCTTTCTTCCTCTTCTAGTTTATCCTCACTCTTGGTACTATACACCTTTGGGCCACACTTGCATGTACATATAAAAACCTACCTTCATCTCTAGGACAAGGGGAGGAAGTGGGAACTAACTAACTAAGCTAAGCAGACAAGAAAACATAGCAGCTCTTTTACCCCCATTTTGACCAGCTCATGTGCGCCGCTGCCTCCCATCAAGACATCTTTGCTCAACCCTCTGTCACATTCCCACCTCTTTCTCACAAAGTCTAACTGTCCCCTCAGGCAAACAACCTCCCCTTGCACCACATGTGCACACAAGTACCGCCTTACATTACAATCACCTTCACACATGCTCACCTGCCTAGGCATTCCGCTTTCTTTTTTTCTTTCCTTTTCTTTTAGCTACTTGACTTTGATCTGTGAACATGTATCCATGAGTAGGCTAGTATACAATAATAGAACCTGAGTTCTATCATTCTGAGTGTCCCTGCATGTGAATCCCTGCCTTCAACAGCAACAGCGCCAGCCTTCTCAGCATCACAAGTCAAGCCCTTAGATTAGTTTAAATAATATTTATTTTGTTGTTCTTAACTCTTGAATACACCATTATGAAACTTAAGAGCAATTATTATCTGCATTTGAAAACAATTGCAGGGTTTATTATGGGAATTGCCTTGAGGAGCCAAGGTGGTGGGGCACTTGCCTTTTCTGGAGCATGACACTTTTTGCGAAAAGACGTCAACTCCGGGTGAATAGCGTTTAGTACTGTGCACGGAACGGAAAGTCGTGGGTTGGTGGGCTTAGCGACGGAAGCGGAACGGATTTATTGCCACTCGTTGGTTGCTGTGTGTCCTTCTCGTTCGGTTTCCTCTGGTATCGCGCGGAGAGGTCAACATGTAATGCACATGCACTGACATGTATTCATATTTCTATTCAATACAATCCAGTACTCTCTCTTTTAGAACTAGAGGGGATGTGCGCTTAGAAGAAATCACAGCAGACAACTGTGTAGGAGCTGTGTTCCGCATTGGACTCAAGGCATCATACGACGTTAGAAGGACGAGATCTGAGTAATGGTACGGTTACCAGATTACAAGGGGTGAAATAATGACAGTGCACAGAAGTAGGATCAGAGAACCCATCCATTCTGCGTAGGCCCTATTCCCGAGGGTGGACAGCCACAGGGTGACCGGAGAGTTTTCGCGCGGCGACGAATGTCATTATACGGTTCGGAACTAATTCCATTGACGAGAGGTCGCGTAAGAAAACGTTCTGCAGCGCAGGTAAGACGTTTGTTACTTCTTCCAACGCTTGGCAGACATGTGGCGCAACTCGACCTGATAGAACCAGATCCTTCACAGCAGTGAACGGGTACAGGAGTTCCAGCCATTGAGTGGTTTCCATGTCGTCTTTCCAGTGTGGTGAAGGATCACCATCCGTGATGTGGAGCTGAACGAAGGTGGAGAGGAGGAGAAAGGATGAACTGCAGATCTGGGCCAGCGATGCAAGCTGCCCATCTAACTCTTTGCAACTGATTTCTATCGAGAGCTCCGGAAGCCGGTTTGTGATTCCCAAAGTTGTGAATCGAATTCCACGATCGGAGGTGTACACAGTTGCACTGTCGCATGTCTTGAACGATTCCGTCTGACTGATCAACTGGTGAAGTTGCGGGATCACAAAATCGATGTCTATGAAGAATGTTACATCGAGATTATTGAGAAAGGGAACCTCGATTTGGGCCAGTATGTCTTCCAAGTACTCGTGAACGCCACGGAACTCAAGTCGGGTGAGAACGGGAAGGACAGAGCGTGTGAGCGGAGGAGGAGGTCGACTGGCCGGATATAGAGGGGATTGGAATTCAAGGCGAAGGGTTCCAAGTCTGGACATGACCGACAAGGCGGTGACCAAATCCTGGGGCGAAATGCAACCGGAACGGGGAATATTGAGAAGGTGAAGAACGACAAGTTGATTAGCGGACAAAAGTTGTTTCGGCAGTCCTGGAAACGGACAGTTGTCCAAAGTGAGATGTCGCAGAAGTGGGGTGGATCCGCCCAAGAACGAATCCGGAAGGGACGTCGCAGTGTTTTTGGCTACGGAAAGCCGCAGAAATGTCAGCTCCGGGAATGGTTTCTGCATCGCTGGTGCCAATCTTCCCCAGTGTGAAGTCGGAATATTAAACAAGTCGATTCCACATATGCGATGGTGGTGCTCCGACTCGAGGGCAACAGCTACGTTTCTCCAGCAGACTTCCCATAAGGTGTGAGGTTGACTTATCACCATAGGCAAGACTGGCCAGACGTCCAACATCTCAGACATCGGTCGTTTTCCTGTGTACTCAAGTCGCAGGCTCAGGCGATTTGGAGATGCAAACATCACATGTCGCCATCTTTGACACACATGGACCAGTGTATGCCATTTGTTTGTCCGTACGGGCCAGCAATTCACATAGAAATGAAATATCTCCACGAGGACATCATCGGGGAGCGTGTTGACTGTCACCTGGTCTAATTTCCACTGGTGAATGGTCGTTATGGACACTGAGCAAAAAGACACACCCTGGCGATGTTCACAAGGACTTGCTTCCAACAAGGCTTGGAAGGGGCCACCAATCGCAGTCGGGGAGCAGGCGGCGCAAGGAAATAATGATTTGACGAATCCAGTGAGTAATGAGACGTAACATCGGAGAGGCCGACGACGACTATGTGAACCTTGTAGTGACTTCAAGGATGGTGACACTCGCTTGACGTACTGGCGAAAGTTCATTAGTAGGGATGTAGCCTGGGGGTAAGGTGATTGTCTTGAATTATCCATGAGCCACAAGCAGCAGGACACTTTATGGGTACTTCCAGGTTGAAAGAAATTTCAATCTTTATTGTTCTTATGCCTACACGTCCGACTTCTGGGTAGCTTACTTAACCTGTCTGGTATCAGGATGACCTACAGTACAAGTACAGAGTTGACATGTGGCGTACAGAGAGCCTAACAATTAGGGCTGCCAACCGTACCGTATACGGCTACGGCCGTACTCGATACGGTATGTATACGGCTACTATCCGTACCTGTTACCCGTACCGTATGCTTCCACTTCAGCAGCCTATACGGTACGGTACGGGGTAGAAGACGGCCGTAATACGGCATTACGGGTTATTACAGTCAAGCAAAATTTGATTAAACTGAATGAATGACAATGATATCTATTATTCATTACCTATAACCATAAGGTCATCAATGGCACGTCGCGTAACACGTAGGTGCTGCTTGACAAGCATCAATGTCTGGATAGTCTCTGGATGTAGGCTGGCTCTTCGTAATGAGATGGTGTCTCGCCCACCCGAAAATATTCTTTCAACAGCAACAGCAGAACCTGCAGTTTTTGTTTTCAACATAAGTAATTGACATAAACACATATCAATGAAATTCTAACCTGGAATCACCAAGAGATCCCGAGCAAAGACAAAAAGATCCGGAAATTGTGAGCGTCAGTCCAACCCACCAGCTAACAGGATCACAGGAATCAAAGTCCTCACGGGGGAGCCTAAAGTACTCCTCGAGCTGGTCCCTTCTTGCACTGGCATGCTTCTTGTATCGGGCAGTAAAATTGACCTTTTGCGGAGACTCATTGCGAGACTGTGAATAAGTCTTTGACAGACTAGTGGTATGGGGATGATCATGGACAGGCGGTGCGACATATTTTCCTGCATAATTCTCCTGGAAACAGTTGTTGAGTGATGCCTTCACAGAATCCAGATAGTCAGCAAGGATGTCGTCATCAGCGTAATCAGATTTCATTCCTTCGTATGAGATGCGAGGATCAAGCACTAAGTATAGCACGTAAGTTTAGGCGTGCATAAAAAGGGCAGAAATTCCACATACATGCAGCCCAAGTATACAATGGTGACTCATCAAACTTGTAGTAGTAGTCACTCAACTTGCGGTGTGCATCCGTGAGACCAAGCATGAGCTCAGGTGAAGTTGACGATGGAAGATGAGTAAGAATATATTTGATTTGCTCTTGAAGCCCTCAGAAGATTGAGAGTGTGGGATGATGTGTAGCTGACATTTGAGTAGTTGCCGAACGGAAGGACTTAAGCCATCCTGCAACCAAAGTGATACCTTCCCAGTCCTCCTCAGAGAGTTCGTAATCACGCAGTATGTGCGTGAGAACAACCTACTAGATAAGATAACTGAAGGTATTGTAAGGCGGCGTGGGTGCGTGCCTGAGCGGGCAACGGGGCGCGAGACGACGATGGAGGCGGCGGCGTATAGCATTAAGATGTTGGAGGCTGAAGCTGAGGCCTACAAGGGCAGGTGACGAGACTGAGGCGATTAGCGAGACTAAGAGGCGCGGCGGCGGCAGCTGGCTGAGCTAAGGCTGGGGCGACAGAAGCAGATGGCAGGACTGAGGCTGGCGTTGGCGCTGAGACAGACACCGCAACAGGCGACACTGAGAGCGCAGGAGCTGATGAGACAGAGGCGGGGTGTCAGTCGGGACCGAGGCGGCTGGCAAGGCTAAGGGCACGGTGGCTGGTTATGCTAGCGATACTGGACGCGCGGTGACAGTGGCTGGTGATGTTTACTGAGGGCGTGAGAACTGAAGCTGCGGCCGAGGTGGGCAGGGCGGAGGATGTAGGGGCAACGGTGACGACGTAGACTTGGTGGTATAGATGGGTGGAGTAGAAATGGCGACGAGAGAGAGTTGGGACTGAGGGCAAGGCGACCAGGTGCAGTGGGCGGTGCTAGAACGCTGACGGACGAGGCGGAGACGACTGGGCTGGCATTGAGACAGCGGCCGCGACTATAAGGGGGGCGGCTGGTGATCAAAGAGTATTTAACGTAGTAATAAATCGAGTTGATGATCATGTACACTATCTACGAGATGAGATGTAAAGTAAATGTAGCTAAAAAATGTAGGATCACATCAGGGCGATCCCTCAGTCGCCTTTGCACGCATGCGATTGGGATCAATTGCCTGCAATCGATCTCACTCCAATTCACTCGTCTGGGCAATCACAACAGAACATTCTAGAAAGAAGGTCTCACATTACTCAACTCTTTTGCCATTGAGTACAACTAATATACGGCCCGTATATACGGCTTGATGGCGTCCCTTATACGGTACGGTACGGTAACTAACCGTACCGGCAACCGTACCGTCATGGTACACTTCCACTACCCGGACGGTACGGTACGGGATACCGTATTACGGTAGCCGTAAACCGTATGTGTACGGGTACGGTCGGCAGCCCTACTAACAATAGTGGGGCATCCCGTGCCTGCCTCACTTTCACTGACGATTAGGCTCGATTAAGCTATTTCCCAACGCTGGCATCAAATAGGCAGTTCCAGTGCGCTCACCACTGAAAGCCCATGCAACCCCACTCTCTCTCATCAACAAACTCGTCGGCATGGCTTCCCACACCATTGATGTGGTCAATTGTGCTTGCTCATCTCCAACAAGGAGCACAGCTATCTCATTCATTTCTTAGGCAATTTTCTTCATTTTTTTGGTAATAAATACCTCCTTTGCTGCTATAGTCATATAATCATAATTACTGTCTTTTTCATGTGACCTTGCACCTACAATTTTTGGATGTCATTTCAAGTGCAAAATTAAAACTGCTATATCTCAACAATTGCTCAACAGATTGCCTTGAAGCTTTGACAGGAGAACTGTAGGCCCCTTTCACCAACTGAGAATTCTTGAATCTTGAACTCAAACTTGGATTTCAGGATTTTCTGGGAGTGATGGGAATGACAGGTGTGATGTAAGTGACATAATAAACTAACATGAGTCTATTTCAAATATGAGTTATTTTTTGGTGTGATTTGCATTCATGTGTGGGGTTTATATGTGATACATGAAATATTTTTTCTAGCCCCTTCCTTCCACTCCTTCCAAGTGGTGTATTGCAAGCATGTCATTAAGGCAGCACATGTGTCACCAATGTGTGGGTGCACCTGTTTGTGCAAATTTTGTATGTGCAGCTCTGGTGCAAATGGGGCTGCAAGCACCCAGATGTTGAGCTTGACTCTGAGTTTGATGCTGACAGCTGACACATCATGTGTAACCCCATATGTGCAAATATGCAAATCACAACAGAAAAAATTGCATATTAATTTATCATATACATCATATCACTTACTGGTGGATTTTGCTCCACCAAAGGCAAAGACATGTGGAGTGCCTTTGTGGTGCAATGCACTATGCCTCTGGGTTTGGAAGGACCTGGGACAAATTGTTTTTGGAGACCCCCCCCCTTCATGGGAGATGTAGCGTGCCAGGTTGGGGCATGCAGAGTTCAGTGGGCTTGATCTGAGGGCGGGTATGGACAGAGAAGAACAGAGGGGAGCAAGCACCTCACATGTGGTCATTTGGCTTCTTGGCTTTTGCAGGCAGACTGATGTGAGCAGCACAAAAGAGAATCTTCTATATTACTTAGGGTAGGAGGACAGTTTATATACAGTGAGGCAGGAGGCATGATGAAAGGAATCTAGACTAAGAGATGATGAAAGAAAGGGGGCATAGGAATAACTCGAAGACGACGCGTCGTGCCACTTACAGTGCACGTGATTTCGTGCTCAGCCGGATCACATACCTTACATCTCCCGGGCGGTTAAAATTTGACCGTCCCTGGTCAAACCTTCTTGAGTGAGTCTTCGGCCTGGTGCACGCGGTGTCGGTAGTGGCGGAGGTGATGGTGATGGTGTGGTCGAGTGGGATGGGAACGGAAGACGAGGCGAGCGGTGGCGGCTGGCGTGGTTCGCTGTGAACGCTTGCCGTAGTCGTTGAGCTCGCGGCCGCGGCGACGAGGTCTTTGCCACTGCAGGTGGTGGCAGCACGCGTGGATGAGGGCGTAGGTGTGGGCGGGGATGCGATGGAAGGGGAGGCGTGGTGCGGTGTGGTGCTTGCGTCGGCGGCTTCTCTTGTGGCGGCTGCTGCTGCTCCTGTTGTGGCGTGCCGTGGCTAAGTTCGTGGCCTTCTTGGTATTCCGGGAGGGTGCTGGTGGCGAGGTGTTGCGACGGTGCTGCGGTGCTGTTGTTGCGCGAAACTGAGACTGATGCGGCGGGCGCTGGGACGAAGACTGAGGGTGAGACCAAGGAGGCGGCGGCGGACAGAACTGGTGCGACGGCGAAGACGGACGGAGCGGAGGCGACGGCGGAGAGTGCGGCGGCAGGAAGGGAGACGGCAGACGGCGAGGACAAAGCGGTGGTGGCGACGAAGGCGGCTGAGACTGAGGCGGCGGGCGGCGCTAAGACGTCGGTGGGCGAGGCTGAGGCGATGGGTGCGGCGGTGCGCGAGACGAGGACTGGGGCGTCGACGGGAGGCGTAGAGGCGGTTGGCAATGCTAAGGCTGAGATTGGGGGCGCGGAGGCTGTGGCTGACGCGGGCGGAGAGCAGACGAGTGAGGGCACGGCGGTGGACGAGACACAGGCCGGGGGCAGACGAGGCTGAGGCGGCTGCTGCTGCTGGCGCTAACAACGCGGCGGCGGCGGCGGCGGCGGCTGGCGATACTGGCGATACGACGGTGGACGATACCGGAATGACAATGGAAGGAGGAGGGACGGTGGGCGAGGCAGGCAAGGCTGGAGCTTGGGCAGATGCGGCAACGAACGGCACTGGGTGCGAGATGGCGGTGGACGAAACTGGAGCGATGGCAACAGGCAGGGCAGGTGGGGCGAGGGCGATGGCGACTGGAGGAGCGGAGGCACTCGAGGGTGAGGCGACGATAGACAGGGTTGGAGGCGCGGGAACCGCAGGGACGACGGGAGCGGGAGAGGTGAAGGCGATGGGCGACGCTGGACGTGCGGAGACGGCAGGGACGACGGACAAGGCAGGTGAGGCGGAGGCGATGGTGCACGACGTAGGGACGGAAGCTGGAGCGGGCATGGGCGTAGTGAAGGTGTAATCGTCTTCGTCGTCGTCGAGAGAGCCGAGTTGGCGTTCCCACTGGATGTCGCGAGGGTCTTGAGAGAAGATGTCGACAGCGGTATCGAACACCTCTCGGAAGTCGTAATACATCCTTCGTCGCTCGTCCATGCGCCAGGGGTCGAGTCGTCGTGAGATCATCTTGCGGTCGTCCCGGTGGAGTCCGAGCCAAAACAGCTCGTCGCAATCTTCATGGGACAGGCGGCGTGCACGTACGAAGGGACCGCATAACGCTCTGAAAAGGCTGTGATACTCGAAAACGTCTTCCTGGTGGCGCATACGAAGCCTTGATGAGGCGGCCACAAAGCCTCGGAGCTCCCGGTCATAGTAGTGGTCCGGAGTCGGCATGATGGAGGGAGTAATATGGAAGGGGGCGCGACTGATGCAGCTGCAACTGCGGGCGTGGAGAGAGGATAGGCGGAATGGACAGTAGTGGGTGTGTCGGCGCTGGTGATGCTGGGAAAGAGGCCAAAGATCGCCGGCTGGAGGGGGGAGATGGGCGATGAGGGCGAGTGGCCGCGACTGCGATCGCACTGGACGCGAGGGCTGTAAACCTGGGCTCAGGGTTGGATGGACTGAGCTGAACTGAGTGGCGGGCTCGCTCGTGTGATCGGAACGTGCCGAAGGCGTGTTGAATTAGTGGAAGGTTGGCGTGGGCGACAAGTGAGAGGGGAGGAAGTGAGGATGAAGATGGGGATGCAGCTGGCGGAAGGGTGAAGGATGCGGGACGATTAGAGAGAAAGGGAAAGAGTTGTCGAGATGTGAGATGAGGGACGCGCGGTGTGTAGCGCAAGGCCGCTGGGGGGCTCAACGCTGTTTCGCGTGACTCGCCAGTGCTGCTATTGTGTCGACGCTTGATGGGATGCATGCTCGTAGGACGGGTTGCCCGAGGCAACTGAGGCGAGGAAGTTCGATGGAAACCGGGGGGGGTCAGGTCAACTCGGATCAGGGCCTCACTGGGGCAGCCAGTTTGTAGCGCGCCAGGTCGGGGCACGCAGAGTTCAGTGGGCTTGATCCGAGGGCGGGTATGGACGGAGAAGAACAGAGGGGAGCAAGCACCTCGCGCGCGGTCGTTTGGCTTCTTGGCTTTTGCAGGCAGACTGATGTGAGCGGCACAAAAGAGAATATTCTATATTGCTTAGGGTAGGAGGACAGTTTATATACAGTGAGGCAGGAGGCATGATGAAAGGAATCTAGACTAAGAGATGATGAAAGAAAGGGGGCATAGGTATTAACTCGAAGACGACGCGTCGTGCCAATTACAGTCACGTGATTTCGTGCTCAGCCGGATCACATACTATCAGTTATCACGACAGACAGGAAAGGATAAGTCCAGTCCACTAAAACTCAACTCAGTGGTCAATAAAGGTGAAATATATTGACCACTGAATTGACTCAGCTCAGATTACAAATTATTTTAAAACAATTGATTGATTTGTTGCCCTTGTTATGATCTACCCCCTTGTTGGTTCATCTATAATCTCTTTGTTATTGTTCTCTCTTGTCACCCTTGTCCCCTCGGTTACTGTTTCACCCCTTGATGCTGATGGTCCCTATCGTTTCATCTATTGTGTTTCACTTATTGTGTTTTGCCTATTGTGTTTTGTTTATTGTCAAGTTACTTGTGCTATTGGCTCACCCTTTATCTATTGTTCTGCTTATGGTACTGTACAGCCTCGCCACATACAGTATTTAAGCGCTGGTAAAAGCTGGGGAATGCCCCAAGCTTAGCTTTGTCCCATTTCCTGTCGCATCCCTTGCCTTGTACCCTCTCTCAATCACAACTTGCTTGTGCTGGCTTACACTCTGTTTGACTTGAGTTTATCACAAGGAACCTTCGTGTTCCTCTTCCTCCTCTGCTTCTCCCTCATCGTCCTCCTCTTCTGTGAAACCAGGAGATCAACTCTGTCTGCGGATTAGGTCATCCTTGACTTAGTCCTGAGACGCTAAACCTTTGACCCAGCCTCTTTAAGCTGGCCCCCATTGAACCCTTGAACCAAGTCACAGGGACTTGGCGCCACTGAACCTTGAGCTAACACTCTTACAGCCGCGACGCCGTAACAGCCCTCTCCTCATGCATCACATTATTGTAAATATGTCAACCCAAACAATTAGAACTTAGTCAAATGCGTAAGAGAGGGCAGCTCAGTTCCCAAGTTATGTAACCTAAGATGCAACATGAGTCACCCTGAATCACCAGGGGGATTATATACACTTAATTTGCCTGATCAATTTAGCCTTAGCAGACTCGGATAAACTTAACACAATGGTGTATGTTAATACATGGATTTATATTGAATAAATCGAGACATAAAGTGCATCCACAAATATGACACCAAATTTTAAATAGGAATGGTCTACTCATTACATGGTGATAATCAGCCAATGGGGATCAATCGCACCTGATGGAGATCAATTGCCTCAATGACAGAGACTGACCACACAGATTAAACTCAATGCGAAGATCTGGGCTTTACATTTTGTTACAATTTTACTTGAGCCAAGTAACAACATAGTTAGCCATCATTTTCACACTTATAATTCAATCTTGTTTGTATTTTTCCACTAAGAACCAAGTCTGTGTTGAAGGTGACTGGCTGTGGATGTCTGATGCCCTCATCGCAAATAACTCAAAAGGAATCAGTCGTGCAACCTGTTCATATGAATCCAAACTACAACAAGAAAGTCTAAGCCCAGATACTTAGCCAAATGTGAGCCTTAGAAGACAGAATACAATCATCCAATATACCCCCTGAGTTGAGCTAGCTACCACAGAGAAAAGATACATTCTGAGTATGCAGGACACTGTGTGATGATGTACTGAAAACTTACTCTGGACAGCCTTGCAAGTGTCATGAACCATTCTCCGGAGAGGGCCCTTGAAGGACCCTTCCTTATAGGAGGAAACCCAGCCTCTATGGTGTCACCCTGTTCACACAAGCAAAAGGGGTGAGTAGAGGTGTCCACAATATTGCACGTGCATTGTTGTGCGAGCAATTCTCGGCACAATTGACATACAACAAGCCCCACTTAAGGGCAACCCTTCTAGCAATAAAGGACAGTATTAGGACCTTCCTAGGGACCCTTTAGGACGACTATAAGTGCCCTAAAATAGGCACTAACATAGTATCAAAGACCCTGCAACGTGTTATTAGACTAACTCTAATAACTATAAAACAAACTATAAGGCAATACTAGGGACCTTAATAGAAACATTAGGGTCGACTTTAAGGACCCTAATAGAACTATATAAGGGGCCTTATAGAATAACACTATTCCCCCGAACCAGACTACAAGTCCTCAAATGACCAGCCCTAAACTAACAGGAAATGAATCAGGTGTTTGCACGTGTACTAAAACAGTGAACACATGGACAAGGAAGACTCTTACTCATCAAGAGAAGCCTTCTTACTCAGCAGCTTACTGAGCATGACTGAGCATGCTCAGTAAGCATACTCCGACTTCTTACTCATCACTCTATTGTGCTTGATAACAAGGTTATGACTTGTTCCACATTTAGCAGTTCTCTTGTAGTATATAAGCGCTCAATAAAGTAGCGGACAGTCCTCAGACTGTTCATTTGTTCATGGCACTCTCCATCCATGGGATACTCCTTTAAGGACCGTCCCCTTGTGACTATCCTGGCCTCCTCTCTGCGTGACTGCTCGACTCTCACAGTAACTATACCTCTGTGGTATTTGTTACTACTCTGGACTCTACTCCTTGCCCACGCTGTCTTGGACGTTTATCAACTCATCTTCAAGCTTATCCCTCACTCTTGAACTGGATAGTTCAACAGTGAGTCTTGACAGCAAGCGAGCTGAAAAGCTACGCCTGGAAGATGAAGGTCCAGAAGGTGGAAATAGTCCTCTATGCATTTTGTTGGACATTTCATGTTCCTTTGCTGCATTGCTATCTTCAGCCTTGCGCTTGCAACTGCTCCTCGTTGAATCATGACTAAGGACCCTCTTGTATCGGCTGCTGTCATCATTGGGCCAATCATTGGATTTCAGTCTCCCTTCTATGAGTGTCAAGACCCATTTGGAAGAACTAAGTTTCTTGTGAGCTTCCAGGGTCTTCTCATTGGGCTCCTTCTCCTCTTGAAGTTTGCATGGCTCTGGATCTACGTTAGAACCATGATAAGGTCTTGAAAAACGGTGCGCAACCCTTCAATGATCTCAATGCATGGTAATGTTTTGATTGTGTCTTTGATAAAAGTTGGGCCAAACACTCTTGAGTCTAGGAATGATAGCTTTCCCTTACCACCCCAGGCAACATGATTACGACCCTGTCAAGACTCACTGTTGAACTATCCAGTTCAAGAGCGAGGAGTAAGCTCAAAGACAAGTTGATAGAGGTCTAAGATGGTGTGGGCAAGGAGTAGAGTCCAAAGCAGTATCAAATACCACAGAGGTATAGTTACTGGTAGAGTTGAGCAGGTACGCATGGAAGAAGCCAGAATGGTCACAAGGGGATGGTCCTTAAAGTAGTATCCCAGGGATGCAGAGTGCCATAAACAAATGGACAGTCTGAGGACTGTCCACTACTTTATTGAGCACTTATATACTACAAGAGAACTGCTAAATATGGAACAAGTCATAACTTTGTTATCAAGCACAATAGAGTGATGAGTAAGAAGTCAGAGTATGCTTACTGAGCATGCTCAGTCATGCTCAGTAAGCTGCTGAGTAAGAAGGTCTCTCTTGATGAGTAAGAGCCTTTATTGTTCACATGTTTACTGCCCTAGTACACATGTGAAGCACCTGATTCATTTGCTGTTAGTTAGTTTAGGGCCAGTCATTCAAGGACTTGTAGTTTGGTTCAGGGTATATAGTTGTCTATAAGGCCCCTTATATAGTTCTATTAGGGTCCTTAGAGTCGACCCTAATACTTCTATTAAGGTCCTTAGTATTGCTGTATAGTTTGTTCTATAGTTATTAGAGTCAGTCTAATAATGTGTTGTAGGGTCTTTAGTATTGTGTTAGTGCCTATTGTAGAGCACTTCTAGTCGTCCTAAAGGGTCCTTAGGGAGGCTATAATGCTTCCCTTTATTGCTGAAAGGGTTGCCATTAAGTGGGGCTTGCTGTATGTCAATTGTGCCAAGAATTGCTCACACAACAATGTGTCAAGACACGTACTGCTGATCACAAAGGACTCAGGAGCAGGTGGGCAAGGGTTGGAACAGACGGTATGTGGCATAAACAGCGTTGAACAGGAGGATGAGCCAAACAATGAGGAGGTACCAGATGGGGACTGGTATGTGCTGCAAGAGACAAAGGCGAAGGCTAGAGGCCAGTGTAGCAAGGGGGCTTTGAACAAGGCGGGTGTTGAAGAGTACCTTGAAGACAAGAGTAGACTTTAAACTGAGTGGTTGCAGGGGAGTACCCAGGAGGATGAGAGTATCACAAATGGACAGTCTGACAACTGCCATGCTTCATTGGGGCTTATATACAGTGTACAGGGTCAATTACAAAGGACTGGGACTAATCTAGACCCTCTGGTACCCTCCAATAGGACTGTAGAGGCATAAACTTGCTTGTGTCAGGTTTCAGGCTTACTGAGCACATTACTGATCATTGTGGAGCGATGACATCATTATGATGTCACTGTGGAGTGCTTAGTGAGCCTATGAGGTCACTGTGGAGTTGCTCAGTCAGCCATGATGTCATTGGAGCTTTGATGACATCAGATGAGTTATGCAACCGTTTCCTAGAGTTGGTGCCACTGTTTCGGGTTCCTGGTGGCTGGGTGACCATGTGGTTGCCACGCGATGATTACCCGATTAGGAAACGGGTGCCTGGTTGTGTTATAGTGCCTTTGCAATAGTGATATCTTGTACCATGGGAGGGGTAGCCCAGGAAATGGAAGGGAGTTGGCAATGCGAAGTGGGAGAGGTCTCTCTTGAGTGAAACAGGACAATATACAGCCAGGGCCTGGCCTTGGTTCATAACACAATGCACATGTGATATTGTGGACACCTCTACTCACCCCTTTTGCCTGTGTGAACAGGGTGACACCATAGAGGCTGGGTTTCCTCTCATAAGGAAGGGTCCTTCAAGGGCCCTCTCCAGGAATTGGTTCATGACAGACCCATGTATCTGTATCCATCAAATACATCTTGCATTGTGAAATGACCTCGAAGTTAGGATGTTGGTATTTCATGACCATATAAAGGAGGACCCAATAGAATGACTCCAGGTCATCAGGAAGTCCATGGGATTGAGTGGCAGGGTGTAGTAAAAGTCCTGTTGATATGAACTGCCAGGTACCCTGAACATGAAGTAATTCAATTTGCTGTGCATAGGAGATAAACAGATCATACCGTTCTGGATTGTTGCCTTGGCAAATCTACATCCATCTTCTTGGATAAGTCCCAGTCAATCAATAAACCTGATCGATCTGGGGCAATCAGAATGTTTCCTGCACTCACATCCCAATTTAAAATTTTTGCTTTGTTGTATGTGTCCGTATGAGCTGTTCCAAATTGTCAAACAACAAACTTAAATGTAATGCCAATCCTCACCAATCATAGCATCCCGAATGACCTGGCATATGTCTAGACTCACTGTTGAACTATCCAGTTCAATAGTGAGGGATAAGCTCGAAGACGAGTTGATAGACGTCCAGTACTGCGTGGGCAAGGAGTAGAGTCCAAAGTAGTAACAAATACCAGAGAGGCACTGTTACTGTGAGAGTAGAGCAGTCACGCAGAGAAGAGGCCAGGATAGTCACAAGGGGATGGTCCTTAAAGGAGTATCCCAGGGATGGGGAGTGCCGTAAACAAATGGACAGTCTGAGGACTGTCCGCTACTTTATTGAGCGCTTATATACTACAAGAGAACTGCTAAATAGGGAACAAGTCATAACCTTGTTATCAAGCACAATAGAGTGATGAGTAAGAAGTCGGAGGACGCTTACTGAGCATGCTCAGTCATGCTCAGTAAGCTGCTGAGTAAGAAGGCTTCTCTTGATGAGTAAGAGATTCCCTTGTCCACGTGTTCACTGCTTTAGTACATGTGCAAGCACCTGATTCATTTCCTGTTAGTTAGTTTAGGGCCGGTCATTTGAGGACTTGTGGTTTGGTTAGGGAATAGTGTTATCTTATAAGGCCCTTATATAGTTCTATTAGGGTCCTTAGAGTCGACCCTAATACTTCTATTAAGGTCTTTAGTATTGCCTTATAGTTTGTTCTATAGTTATTAGAGTTGGTCTAATAACGCGTTGTAGGGCCATTGATACTAGGTTAGTGCCTATTGTAGAGCTCCTAGGGTCGTTCCAAAGGGTCCTTAGGAAGGCCCTAATACTGTCTTTTGTTGCTAGAAGGGTTGCCTTTAAGTGGGGCTTGCTGTATGTCGATTGTGCCGAGAATCGCTTGCATAACAATGCACGTGCGATATTGTGGACACCTCTACTCACCCCTTTTGCTCGTGTGAACAGGGTGACACCATAGAGGCTGGGTTTCCTCCTATAAGGAAGGGTCCTTCAAGAGCCCTCTCCGGAGAATGGTTCATGACAGCATAGCTCCCAAGTCGATCTGAACATACTCAGTGGCTGTCCAAGTGTCAAGACTCACTGTTGAACTATCCAGTTCAAGAGCAAGGAGTAAGCTTGAAGACGAGTCAATAGACGTCCAAGATGGCATGGGCAAGAAGTAGAGTCCAAAGCAGTAACAAATACCAGAGAGGTACAGTTACTGGTAGAGTTGAGCAGGTACGCAGGGAAGAGGCCAGAATGGTCACAAGGGGACGGTCCTTAAAGGAGTCTCCCAGGGGTAGAGAGTGCCGTAAACAAATGGACAGTCTGAGAACTGTCTGCTACTTTATTGAGCACTTATATACTTCAAGAGAACTGCTAAATAGGGAACAAGTTGTAACCTTGTTATCAAGCACAATAGAGTGATGAGTAAGAAGTCGGAGTGCGCTTACTGAGCATGCTCAGTCATGCTCAGTAAGCTGCTCAGTAAGAAGGCTTCTCCTGATAAGTAAGAGCCTTCACTGTCCACATGTTCACTGCTTTAGTACATGTGCAAGCACTGTTACGAACCAAGGCCAAGTCCTGGCCAAGGACTGTCCTATTTTACTCAAGAAAGACCTCTCTCACTTTACATTGCCGACTCCCTTCCATTTCCTGGGCTATCCCTCCTGTGGTACAAGATATTACTATTGCAAAGGCACTATAACACGACCAGGCACCTGTTTCCTAATTGGGTAATCATCGCGTGGCAGCCACATGGCCACCCAGCCACCATGGACCCGAAACAGCGGCACAAACTCTTAGAAACTGTTGCATAAATCATCTGACATCATCAAGGCTCCAATGACATCATGGCTGACTGAGCGACTCCACAGTGACCTCATAGGCTCACTAAGCGCTCCACAGTGACATCATAATGATGTCATCGCTCCACAATGATCAGGAATGCGCTCAGTAAGCCTGAAACTTGACACAAGCAAGTTTATGCCTCTGTAGTCTTTGTAATCGACCCTGTACACTGTATATAATCCCCAATGAAGCATGGCAGTCATCAGACTGTCCATGTCAAGACTCACTGTTGAACTATCCAGTTCAAGAGCGAGGGGTAAGCTCGAAGACGAGTTGATAGACGTCCAAGACCGCGTGGGCAAGGAGTAGAGTCCAGAGTAGTAACAAATACCAGAGAGGTATTGTTACTGTGAGAGTAGAGCAGTCACGCAGAGAAGAGGCCAGGATAGTCACAAGGGGATGGTCCTTAAAGGAGTATCCCAGGGATGGAGAGTGCTGTAAACAAATGGACAGTCTGAGGACTGTCCGCTACTTTATTGAGCACTTATATACTACAAGAGAACTGCTAAATAGGGAACAAGTCATAACCTTGTTATCAAGCACAGTAGAGTGATGAGTAAGAAGTCGGAGGACACTTACTGAGCATGCTCAGTCATGCTCAGTAAGCTGCTGAGTAAGAAGGCTTCTCTTGATGAGTAAGAGCTTCCATTGTCCATGTGTTCACTGCTTTAGTGCACATGCGAGCACCTGATTCATTTCCTGTTAGTTAATTTAGGGCCGGTCATTTGAGGACTTGTAGTTTGGTTAGGGAATAGTGTTATCTTATAAGGCCCTTATATAGTTCTATTAGGGTCCCTAGAGTCGACCCTAATACTTCTATTAAGGTCCTTAGTATTGCCTTATAGTTTGTTCTATAGTTATTAGAGTTGGTCTAATAATGCGTTGTAGGGCCTTTGATACTAGGTTAGTGCCTATAGTAGAGCTCCTAGGGTTGTTCCAAAGGGTCCTTAGGAAGGCCCTAATACTGTCTTTTGTTGCTAGAAGGGTTGCCTTTAAGTGGGGCTTGCTGTATGTCGATTGTGCCGAGAATTGCTCGCGCAACAATGCGCGCGCGATATTGTGGACACCTCTACTCACCCCTTTTGCTCGTGTGAACAGGGTGACACCATAGAGGCTGGGTTTCCTCCTATAAGGAAGGGTCCTTCAAGGGCCCTCTCTGGAGAATGGTTCATGACAGAAGCAACCTTGCTTCTATGAGACGCATTTTGCTTCTATAGCACTGACCAGTATACTCTACAGTAGGACAAACCTTATCCCTGTAGGGCTATATAAAGCCCCCAGTTGTAACAGTTGAGCCTTAAGCTCGACTTAGTTTGCCAATCCCAAACAGTTGACTCCTACCCCATCTGCAGAGCCCCTCTCATCTTGTTGCCATACTCCAGAAGGATCTAACACTCCTTCCCCTCCACGAGTATTGCTTGCTTGACTCAAGCATATCTGCATCGGTAGGACACGTTCATAGACGCAACCATTGATCTTATTTAAGGCACTTTGGAGCCTTAACATGCAGTTGGAATTGGCTCATTTCCACTTCTAGGTTGTAAAGGCTTGTCAAATTACCCAGTCGCTCTCCAATGTCACAGCAAATCCCCAATGGAGCACAAAGGGTCAGAAGATTGGGTAGGAAAGGCTGATGGCTAGGTTGAATGCGGTCCAATGGCATGTTGCACTGGATACAGATGCTCTTAAGGCCCTTGTGCTTGGTTAGAAAATGAATGAGCACTGGCCCTGGGATATTGTCATGACTTACCCCCTATTGGTTTGTCTCTAACCTGTTTCTGTTGTTGTTCTCTTCTGTCACCCTTGTCCCTTTGGTTACCATTTCATCCCTTGATAGTGATTGACAGCTGTCACTTTACCTCCTTGTGTTTCACCTTGTTATTGATCTCTTTTTTTGCTATTGGCTCACCTTTTATCTATTGTTTCGCATATAGTACTGTACAGCCTCGCTACATACAGTATTTAAGTGCCTGTAAAAGCTGGGGAATGCCCAAGCTTAGCTTTGTCCCATTTCCTGTCACATCCCTTGCCCTGTACTCTCTCTCAATCACAACTCTGCTTGTGCTGGCCTACATTCTGCTTGACCTAAGCACACCTCAAGGAACCCTTGTGTTCCTCTTCCTCCTCTGCCTCTCTCTCACCATCCTCCTCTTCTGTGAAACAAGGAGATCAACTCTGTCTGTGGACTTAGTCACTATCTGACTCAGCCTTGAGATGCTAAACCCTTGATCCGGTCTCTTTGAGCTGGCCCCACTGAACCCTTGAATCAAGTCACAGGGACTTGAGCCCACTGAACTCTGAGCTAATGTTCCAATGGCCACAATGCCATAACACAAGCTAAGCTTCCTTACTCCATATTGGAGATTAAACTTGAACTACCACCAAACCACTGAATCTGCGTCCAACCTAGATCTTCCTCAGACCTCCCCCAACACGTTGTAGGAGCTGCCACCTAGGACAGCTTCCATACTTTCCTTTGTTATGTTACCACAGAAAACAACAAAGAACTACCTGTTGAATTCATCAACAACTGCTGGTTTGAGCTACAACTCAGAAGAGGACAGCTCTATACTCATCAGGATCTTGAACTAATTAGGAATAGCCTTGGATTAGGCTACTGGAGGGAAAATGAACCCCTCTATGAACCTCCATCAGGATCAGAAGCCTCTTCCATAGAAGGCAACCCCCCTGAACCCCTTGAACCAGAAAATACCACTGAACCTCAGACACTTCCTGAGACCCCAGAACCACAGAACCTTCCTGAAACCCAGGAACCCATTGAACCACCAGAACTTCCAGAACTCACTATGGCAGCACAAGTCCCACAAGCTGCAGCCCCAGCTCCTCAGATTGCCGCACAACCCCCAATCACTGCACAAGCACCACAGATTGCCCAAAGAACCAATGGATCCCTCAGTGGCAAAAAACCCACAGTCTTCACAGGCAAAAGAAACAAAACAAAATGTTTTATCATGGAGTTTAACCTATACTGGGGACTCAATGATGACAAGGCAGTCATGATTGACCCTTCTAAAAGGGTCATCTTAGCCCTCTCCTACATTCAAGGGGAAAAGGTGGAAGACTGGGTAAACTCACAAGTCACTGCGCAATAACCAGAGCCCAAAACCTGATCAACAGAAATGATGAAGTTTTGTGGATGACTTTGTCACAGATTTCATGTTCAAATTCACCAACACCATGGAAAAGGAAGACACCCAAGTGGCTCTTGTTAAACATGAGATGAAAGATTCCCTTGACAACTACATCTCCACCTTCGAGCAACTCCTAACCAAAACAGGATGGCTGGAAATGGACATAATTGCCATTGAGAGCTTCAAAAATGGGCTCAAAGGCGGACTTTATCATGCAATCCTAAATAGGGATGTCTGGCCCACCACCCTTCAGGAATGGAAGGAAGAAGCCAGAAGACAACACCAACAATTTGTCACCATAAGGGAAAGACTCAAGGGGAAGAAAACCACACACTCCTCCTCAGAACATAAAACTCATCACCCTGATCGTATGCAAGTGGATGCCGCCAAGTCCAACTTTAAAAAGCTCACAGAGGAAGAAAGGAAACAGTTAGCAAAAGAAGGGTGTTGCTTCTGCTGCAGGGAAAAGGGCCACCTCAACCAGGAATGCCCCAAAATTTTGACCCCCACCACTTCCAAAGCTCACACCACAGAACCAACCTCAGAACCATCTAAAGAAGAAGAACCAGCCTCTATGGTAGCCTGCATGAAAGCCCTGCCAGCCGAAGAATGAGCCAAAATCTGGGACCTCATCCTCAAAGAGGATTTTCTCTAGGCCAAAGTGTGACAGTTGGCACAGAGGCCCAAATAGATACCATTGTCAACCATAAAGAAAACTCAATGAAAGTTCCTTTTATGTTAACAACCAATGGAAAGACTGGTCAAGCGCTCCTCAACAGCGGAGCAACAGAAAATTTCATCGGCCAAGGGATTGTGGGAAAATTACAAATCCCACTTCAAACCCTCAGAACCTGTCATGAACCATTCTCCGGAGAGGGCCCTTGAAGGACCCTTCCTTATAGGAGGAAACCCAGCCTCTATGGTGTCACCCTGTTCACACGAGCAAAAGGGGTGAGTAGAGGTGTCCACAATATCGCGCACGCATTGTCGCGCGAGCGATTCTTGGCACAATCGACATACAGCAAGCCCCACTTAAAAGGCAACCCTTCTAGCAACAAAGGACAGTATTAGGGCCTTCCTAAGGACCCTTTGGAACGACTCTAGGAGCTCTACAATAGGCACTAACCTAGTATCAAAGGCCCTACAACACGTTATTAGACCAACTCTAATAACTATAGAACAAACTATAAGGCAATACTAAGGACCTTAATAGAAGTATTAGGGTCGACTCTAGGGACCCTAATAGAACTATATAAGGGCCTTATAAGATAACACTATTCCCTAACCCAAACTACAAGTCCTCAAATGACCGGCCCTAAACTAACTAACAGGAAATGAATCAGGTGCTCGCACGTGCACTAAAGCAGTGAACACGTGGACAATGGAAGCTCTTACTCATCAAGAGAAGCCTTCTTACTCAGCAGCTTACTGAGCATGACTGAGCATGCTCAGTAAGCACACTCCGACTTCTTACTCATCACTCTATTGTGCTTGATAACAAGGTTTTGACTTGTTCCCTATTTAGCAGTTCTCTTGTAGTATATAAGCGCTCAATAAAGTAGTGGACAGTCCTCAGACTGTCCATTTGTTTACGGCACTCTCCATCCCTGGGATACTCCTTTAAGGACCGTCCCCTTGTGACTATCCTGGCCTCTCCTCTGTGTGACTGCTCGACTCTCACAGTAACAATACCTCTCTGGTATCTGTTACTACTCTGGACTCTCCTTCTTGCCCACGCCATCTTGGACATCTATCGACTCATCTTCGAGCTTATCCCTTGCTCTTGAACTGGATAGTTCAACAGTGAGTCTTGACAGAACCCCCAGGCCCATCATCAATGTAGATGGTACTAGCAATCAAGGAGGAGCACTAACCCATTATGCTCATATGGCCATACAACATGGCCCAACCACACAACTTCTCACCTTTTATGTTACCAATTTGGGAGAAGATAGAAGGATCCTTGGTTACCCCTTCCTAAAAGCGCTAAACCCCCTTGTTAACTGGAGCACTGGTCGCCTTAGAAACCACCTAGGGGTTCTTCTCACCCCTGTACCTTTAATGAACCCACCAAAAATTTGGCTCATACAAATAAGAACAACCACCATCCCCCTAGAATACTCTCATCACCAAAAAGTCTTCTCAGAAGAAGCAGCCAAAAGACTCCCACCCAGTCGAGGATAACTTGACTTCAGAACCACCCTGAAACCAGATGCCCCCAAATTCCTTGACTGCCAAACTTACCCCCTCCCACAGAATGAGAAACAAGAACTGTCAAGACAAAGACAAGAAGACCTAGCCAAGGGTTTCATCAAGAACAGTATCTCAGACTTCGTATCCCCCATCTTCTTTGTCCAAAAGAAGGATGGCACTGCCCCATGGATGGTAGTAGACTACCAAAAACTTAACAATGCCACCGTCCCTGACTACCATGCCCTACCAAATATGGAGGAACAATTACACTGACTAAGGGGCAAGACCACTTTTAGCAAATTTGATGTTAGGGCCAGTTACAACAACATCCTAATCTACCCAGAAGACTGACACAAAGGGGTCTTCAAAATCCAGTTTGGCACCTTCATCCTCATGGTAATGGGCTTTGGCTTCACCAACGCCCTGGCAGCTTTCCAACAAGCAATGAACCATACCCTTAGACCCTGGCTTCTCAAATACCTGGAGAACACCTGCAACTACCTAGATGATGTGGCAATAGCCACAGGTTTGGGGGAAGAACACCTACATGAACAAATCACACATGAGTTCCTCGACCTCCTCGAAAGAGACTCTTACTTTCTTAAGGTGTCCAAATGTGCCTTCAAACAAAGAGAAATCAACTTCTTGGGCTTTAGAATCAACCAAGGAACATTGAAAATTGACCTAGTAAAGATGGACGGCCTCAAAAATTGGCCGAGACCCCAAAATACCATAAAACAGGTACAACAGATCATGGGCGCCCTGAATTACCAATGACCATTCATCCGAGACTTTGCTAAAATTGCTCGCCCCATTTTTTCCACTATCAAAAAGGGAACCCCTGTTCTCTGGACCCCTGAAGCAACCACTTGTTACCGAGTGGTTTGGGGTCCGGAAGATGCCGGAACACCTGAACTATGGACTGCACCAATTGCATCATGCGTGCATCAGATCTTGATCGTTTATGTTCGTTAATATCGCGTTCGGAACACGTTTATTGTATCTATCTGAAAATGTATTGAAGAAGCAATGAGTAGCATTGCTTCTGTTCCAGATGTTCCTGTACTGCCATGTACGTCGCTTCCTTGATTAGGAAAGTACTTATGACACTGAGATTGCTACTAGGGAAGCACTTAATGCTTCTGGCACCGAGATCGTTTATATAGAAGCAACCTCACTTCTATGAGCCGTGTTTTGCTTCTATAGCACCGACCAGTACTACAGTAGGACAAACCTTATCCCTGTAGGGCTATATAAAGCCCCCAGTTGTAACAGTTGAGCCCTAAGCTCAACTTAGTTTGCCAATCCCAAACAGTTGACTCCTACCCCGTCTGCAGAGCCCCTCTCATCTTGTTGCCATACTCCAGAAGGATCTAACACTCCTTCCCCTCCATGAGTATTGCTTGCTTGACTCAAGCATATCTGCATTGGTAGGATGCGTTCATAGATGCAACCATTGATCTTATTTAAGGCACTTTGGAGCCTTAACACCACTGCCTTGGAAACCTTGATATCTGCAATCTGTGATGACCCTGAACTCTACACTGCCAACCCTGACCTTCCATATGAACTAGAAACCAATGCCTCACAGTTTGCTACAGGAGCAATCCTGTTCCAAAAGGACCCAAGGGGAAAATGAAAAATGATCAGCAACATGTTACATGCATTTAACAAAGCAGAAAGGCACTACCCAGTTTGGGATAGAGAATTCCTAGCCCTAATCCTCGTGCTCCAACACTGGTGATACTTACTGGTGGGAACTAGACACCCCATCAAAATCTTTACAGATCATGCCAACCTTGCCCACTACTGACTCCCCCACAAAATTAATTGAAGAATTGCAGGGTATATCTCCACACTGGCAGACTACCACTTTGAGATTCACCACAAACCAGGAGTCTCTAACTGAGCAGATGCCCTTTCACGGCGACCCAACCACAATGACAGCTCAGGAGATAACCAAAACATCATGGCACTCCCTGATAAACTCTTCATTTGCATGCTTCACACTGAGGATCTCTACACCCAGGTCCTAACTGAACAAAAAAATCGACAATCAGATCTACTCAGGTGGAAGATCAAACATAACCTCCAGGAAGAAGATGGCGCATTATTCAAAAATGAGAAATTGGTCATACCTTACCAAGAACCCCTCCTACAAAACATTTTTCAGACCTACCATGATAGCATCCTTGGCGGACATATGGGAAACGCCCAGACCTTGCACTCAATTCAAGAATCCTTCTGGTGGCCAAAAATGGGCTATTTCATCTGGGACTACATTCGAGGCTGTGCCACCTGTCAAGCCAACAAGTCCTCCACACATCCCATTCATCCTCCAACTCACCCAATTCCCCCTGAATTTCAGAAACCATTTCAAACCATAGCTGTTGATTGGATTGTTGACCTCCCCATATCAGAAGGAAACAACACCATCATGACCATCACCGATCATGACTCCACCAAGGTGGCAATATTCATACCTTGCTGTAAAGACATGGGGACCCTAGAAATGGCTAAGTTATTTTTACGACATGCCTTCCCCTGGACAGGAGTCCCTTCCAAAGTCATCTCCGATCGCAATTCCCGTTTCACATCTGGCTTATTCCAAGAAGTCTCTCGAGTTTTGAGGATCAATCAGAACCTAAGCACCGCCTATCACCCCCAGACTGATGGACAGTCTGAGAGAACTAATCAGACCTTAGAAATGTGCCTTTGCATGTACACCAGAGAAAAACAGGAGGAGTGGGTACATTGGCTCCCCATAGCCCAGTATCACTTCAACGTGCATAAATCTACAACCACCAAACGGACCCCCTATGAATTACTTATTGGCTTTAACCCAAAGGGTTGGGCACCCAACTAAAGTCCAAGTTCCCAGGGATTCAGGAATGACTTCAAGCCCTGAAGGACATGCGGGAATCAGCCCAGGAAGCAATGAGGAAGGCACAAAGCAGTTGGATAAAAGAAACTAAGTTCAAGGGCTTTGAAGAAGGGCAAAAGTTCTGGTTAGAGGGTACTAACTTAAAAACCCCCCATCAGTTTCAGAAATTCTGCCCCAAAGGGTTTGGCCCCTTTACCATCACCAAGAAAATTTCCCACATTGTTTACCAACTCTGCTTACCCCCTCAATGGCACATTCACAATGTATTCCACACTTCCCTTCTCTCCCCAATCACTGAAACAGCTGAACATGGACTGAACTTCATGGAACCCCCACCTGACCTTCTCTCAGGAGAATATGAAGTTGAAAAGATCACTGCTCAACGTACCCACAGGAACCGTCTCCAGTACAGGGTCCAATGGAAGGGGTACTCTGCAGCAGAAGACACATGGGAACCCCTTTCAAATCTTAAAAATGCTCAAGATGCCATCACCATGTTCCATCTACAACAACCCACCAAACTCCACATTATGTCTACCACTAATTTTGATCCCACAGAATCTCACCACTTGGACAAAAGTCTAGATGACCTGGAACATCAGTTCAAAGGACTTACAATACAACAACGTACTCTACTCCCCTGAATCAACTCACATAACCTGTCAAGACTCACTGTTGAACTATCCAGTTCAAGAGCGAGGGATAAGCTTGAAGACGAGTCGATAAATGTCCAAGACGGCGTGGGCAAGAAGTAGAGTCCAGAGCAGCAACAGATACCAGAGAGGTACTGTTACTGTGAGAGTTGAGCAGTCACACAGAGAAGAGGCCAGGATAGTCACAAGGGGAAGGTCCTTAAAGGAGTATCCCAGGAATGGAGAGTGCCATAAACAAATGGACAGTCTGAGGACTGTCCGCTACTTTATTGAGCACTTATATACTACAAGAGAACTGCTAAATAGGGAACAAGTCATAACCTTGTTATCAAGCACAGTAGAGTGATGAGTAAGAAGTCGGAGGATGCTTACTGAGCATGCTCAGTCATGCTCAGTAAGCTGCTGAGTAAGAAGGCTTCTCTTGATGAGTAAGAGCCTCCATTGTCCACGTGTTCACTGCTTTTAGTGCACGTGCGAGCACCTGATTCATTTCCTGTTAGTTAGTTTAGGGCCGGTCATTTGAGGACTTGTAGTTTGGTTAGGGAATAGTGTTATCTTATAAGGCCCTTATATAGTTCTATTAGGGTCCCTAGAGTCGACCCTAATACTTCTATTAAGGTCCTTAGTATTGCCTTATAGTTTGTTCTATAGTTATTAGAGTTGGTCTAATAACGCGTTGTAGGGCCTTTGATACTAGGTTAGTGCCTCCAGTAGAGCTCCTAGGGTCATTCAAAAGGGTCCTTAGGAAGGCCCTAATACTGTCTTTTGTTGCTAGAAGGGTTGCCTTTAAGTGGGGCTTGCTGTATGTCGATTGTGCCGAGAATTGCTCACGCAACAATGCGCGCGCGATATTGTGGACACCTCTACTCACCCCTTTTGCTCGTGTGAACAGGGTGACACCATAGAGGCTGGGTTTCCTCCTATAAGGAAGGGTCCTTCAAGGGCCTTCTCCGGAGAATGGTTCATGACATTCATCCCCTCTTTATGACCTAGTTGCTCCTGCAACTATGTTATTAGACTTAGGCATTGTTGGGTACTGTCGGTGAAAGGCCTTTACAGCCTCTTTGGCTTTAGTTAGGTTTGACGCGGGCTCCCAAGTGTTCTCTGCCGCGGGGTACCCTTTCCATTGTACTAGGTATTGAATGCCTCTACGATTGGGGGAATGTCTGGATGCTAGAACTTTGTCCACTTCATACTGTTCCTCCCCTTCTACTATAGTAGGGGGGAGGTTGTTTGAAGTTAGGGCCGTGGGCAGTGGTCTCTTTATATGGTTTGATCAGGGAATTATGGAAGACTGGGTGTATCCTCCATGTCTTTGGTAGTTCTAGGCGTACATTGACTGGGTATGAGGTGACCACCTTGAAAGGTCCATATCGTCGAGGGGCTATCTTGGCTTTTGGGTGTGTTGTCCTCAGATTAGTGGCTTCTAGCCAGACTAAGTCTCCTGTCTTAAACTGGTACTTGGGGAAAGTGGGAGCTGGGCTGTCCCATTAGTGCTGTGGCATTCCGGAGGGAGGCTGCGACCTCCTCTCTAAGTAGATCTAGTTGTTGCAGACGTTCCAGGACGGAAGGGAACTTGGTATTGAAACTTGAAAGGGGGGGCAAACGTTGGATTGAAGCCGTACCATATTTCAAAGGGGGCTTTGTGGGTTGCACTATGGGTGCGTGCATTATGAGCAAACTCCATGAATGGGACTAGTTCGGCCCAGTTATCCTGTTGGTGGTTACAGAAGATCCTCAAATACTGTTCTAGTTCTTGGTTGACCCTTTCTGTTTCCCCATCTGATTGGGGGTGGTATGCCATGCTAAGGGAGGACTTAACATTTAGTTTCCTCCATAGTTCTTGGGTAACTTTTGCTGCGAACTGGGGACCTCGGTCGGAGATGATCTGAGTTGGTAACCCTACTCGTCTCCACACATTGTTCATGATTAGAGAGGCAGTATCTTCTGCGTTGATGGTCTTGTGACACGGGGAGATGATGGTAGCTTTGCTAAAGCGGTCCACCACTACTAGTAGGCTGTCATACCCTTGAGAGAGGGGTAGATCGACAATGAAGTCCATGGTGATGCTGTCCCAGATCTTGCCCGCAGGGGTGATAGGGATTAGGGGTACGGTCGTTGTTGGGCGGTTCTTTGTGCTTTGACATATAGCACAACCATCTACATAGTTCTTGACAAATGTTAGCATTCCTGGCCACCAATAGTTACGGCTTATTAGTTCATAGGTCTTCCATTGACCCGGGTGGCCAGTGGCTAAGGAATCATGGTGTACTTTGAGGACTGTACGCCTTAGTGCAGTCCGATCTTGGGACATAGACTTTTCCTTTGAAGAGAATCAGTCCGTCTTCTAAGTTCCAGTCCTGCAAGCCTTTTGTAAGGCAACGGGGGCCATTCTTCAGGATGGTTTCTAAGGCCCCTTTGACTTCTGGGTCATAGTCTTTGCTGGAACGTAGTTGTTTCCTTAGTTCGAAGTCTCCTATGGGTTCCGTTGTGGATGATCGGGTTGCTCTAATTTTAAAACATTGTTGGTCCAGCAGGACCTTTGCATCATTTTCATGCATCCCCTCTTTATAGTCTGGCCGCCTGGACAGACCGTCGGCTTTGTTTTGGGTTCCAGGGTGGTGTATAATGTGGAAATTGAATGCGCTAAGCAGCAAAGCCCACCGAGCTTGTCGTCGAGTGAGTTTCTGCTTCGACATGAAGTATGTGAGGTTGTTGTGGTCTGTCCACAATTCCTACGGGGTGTTTAGCACCTTCTAAGTAATGTCGGAAATGCCAAAGCGAAGAAACTATAGCCAGAAGCTCTTTGTCGTAGATCATATAGTTTCTCTGAGCGGGGTCTAATGATTTGGAGAAGTATGCCACTGGGTGGTACCGGTTTAGTTCATCCGGTTGTTCTAAAATGGAGCTGACTGCAAAGTCGCTTGCATCGCAGATCAAGCGGAATGGTCGTGAATGGTCAGGGAGCGCTAAGACAGGTGCCTTTGTGAACGCTTCAATAAGGATGCGGAAGGCTTTTTCCTCCTCGGACCCCCAATGAAATGGGTGGTCTTCTTGGTTAGGTTAAACAATGGTCGGGCCAGATGGGAATATTGGTGTATGAAACGTCTGTAGAAGTTACAAAAGCCTAAGAAGGCTTGAACTTCGGTGATATTACTAGGAGTTGGCCATTGTGTGATGCCTATGAGTTTATCCGAGTCCATTGATATGCGTCCTTGTGAAATGTGTATGCCTAGATAGCTGATGGATGTTTGATGGAAAGCGCACTTTTCCGGCTTTAGGTATAAGTCATGGTCTTGTAGGATTTTAAGGACTTTATGTGTCCATTGATCTAAGTCATGAATGGTGTTTGCAAGGATTAGTATATCATCTAGATATACCACAACATGTCCTGTTGTGATCAGTGGTGCTAAGATATTATTCATGAATCGTTGGAACGTGGCTGGTGCATTACAAAGGCCGAAGGTCATGATAAGTGGTTCGAAGAGGCCTAAGGGTGTCTTAAAGGCTGCGAGGTGTTCATCACCTTGTCGAAGGCGGATGTTGTTATATCCCCATCGTACGTCGAACTTTGTGAAGTACTGTGCCCCTTGTAATTTGTCGATAAGGTCTGGGATTAATGGTAGGGGGTAGGCATCTTTGATGGTAGCGGCGTTAAGTCCTCGATAGTCTTGTACTGGGCGAAGGGTACCTCCTTTCTTTTCCACAAAGAAGAATGGGCTAGCTATTGGTGCTTTGGAAGGGCAGATAGTCCCCCTTTTGAGATGTTCATCTAAATACTCCTTCAAGGCTATTAATTCCTTTGGAGTGAGTCTATAGATGCCACAGTCCCTATGCGAGGCTTCTGGTTTAGGTTGATGGCATGATCCCATGGTGCATGAGCAGGGAGACATTGGGAGGCTTGTTCGTCAAATACACTCTGCCAAATCTTAAAGTCAGTTGGGATTAGTTTCTCTAGGGGTTGTGTTGGCTGATTGTCCTTTGCCAACTTGGTAGAAGTTGTACTCTTTGCCTGGATTCCGTAATGGGTGGTACTGGAAGGCATTATGAATGTGTTGGTTGACAAGGGGTTCCTCCTTGTTCAGAGTGTCTCGAAATATTAACACTGCTATGTGTTTGAATGATGGTTCTTCGTCTTCTGGGATTGTGAGGGCTTTTATCGATCCTCCGCGTGTACTGTGGGTCGACGGGACTGTTATGGAGGGTTGTGACATTACACATGTCGTCGGGCAGTTTTGTAATGTGATAGTGTTGTTGGTCCAATTGATATCTGGGTTATGGTGTCGTAGCCAATCAGTACCTAGGATAATATCATGGTCTCCTATGTTGGTAACAAGGAATTCTGCTTGTTCGTCATGTGTACCTCCCATCGCTTTGATTCGTAGTTGTTGGATGGTGCTATATCTGATTAAACCATTAGTGTTTGTGGTGCCGTCTACATTCTGTGCTGGTAGGGGTTTTTGTAAGTGGCGGAGGTGGAGATTATGTTGGTTTATGAATTGCTCATGGATGATCATTCCTTCTGCTCCACTGTCTATGAGGGCACTTGCACCGATTTCCTTGCCACTGAGTTTCCCCACGAGTGTTACTTTCAAGGCTATGGAAGGGGATCTTATATTCTTTGTAAAGACGTTGGGGTAATTGATTTGTATGGGTATAGTGGCAATCTGTACCATATTCCTTAGCGGTGCACTAAGGGGTTCTATCAAAAATCCATAGGAGCAGAATGGGGACGCGGAATGCTAGCAGCGAGACTTTCTTGCCAAGTTACAAGAGAGGCAATAGGAACTGGGTCTGTGTCTTTCTGTTCAGGTTGTTCTTCCTGAATGGTAGCTGAACGGACTGCAGTCTGCGAGGATTGTCCGGGGCGACGAGCACAGGTAGCGGCTTTTTAGACCTGCAGTCTTTGGCCATGTGGTTAGGTTTGCCGCAGTAGTAGCACAGTTTCAACTCTGTGCGTCGTTGTTTCTCAGCTTTCGTGAGTGTGTTGCATGGGGCATTGTTATTCCAGCGTTGTTCACCTGGTTCTCCTTGATAGAGATTGATCTCTACTGGAGTATCCGGGTCATTAGTGCCTAGACCCCTTGTTCATACTGGCGGTTTTCCTGTACGGAATGATGGTGACTGTCAAGACACGTACTGCTGATCACTAAGGACTCAGGAGCAGGTGGGCAGGGGTCGGAACAGATGGTACGCGGCGTAAACGGCGTTGAACAGGAGGACGAGCCAAACGACTAGGAGATACCAGATGGGGACTGGTATGTGTTGCAAGAGGCAGAGGCGAAGAGTGGAGGCCAGTGCAGCGAGGGACTTTAAACAAGGCGGTCGTTGAAGAGTACCTTGAAGACGAGGGAAGGCTTTAGACTGAGCAGTCGCAGGGGAGTACCCAGGAAGTGGAGAGTATCACAAATGGACAGTCTGACGACTGCCATGCTTCATTGGGGCTTATATACAGTATACAGGGTCGATTACAAAGCACTGGGACTATTCTAGACTCTTTGGTACCATCCAATAGGACTACAGAGGCATAAACTTGCTTGTGTCAACTTTCAGGCTTACTGAGCGCATTACTGATCATTGTGGAGCGATGACATCATTATGATGTCACTGTGGAGCACTTAGTGAGCCTATGAGGTCACTGTGGAGTCGCTCAGTCAGCCATGATGTCATTGGAGCCTTGATGACGTCAGATGATTTATGCAACAGTTTCTAAGAGTTTGTGCCGCTGTTTCGGGTCCATGGTGGCTGAGTGGCCATGTGGCTGCCACGCGATGATTACCCGATTAGGAAACTGGTGCCTGGTCGTGTTATAGTGCCTTTGCAATAGCAATATCTTGTACCGCAGGGGGGATAGCCCAGAAAATGGAAGGGAGTCGGCAATACAAAGTGAGGGAGGTTCTTCTTGAGTAAGATAGGACAATCTTCGGCCAGGACTTGGCCTTGGTTCGTAACAGTGACATCCACATGCGATACACTTGATCAAATTCATGTGCCTTCTTGACTAGTGCTGCCAAGGTAGTAGGCGCAGGCGTTATACCCAATATCTTGGTGTGAATCCCTTGATTCAGGTTACAGCAGAAAGCAAACATCTTAGTGTTCTCGTCTGCTTGGGAGCGGGTCGCATGATGGGACCACTTTTGGTACCATTCATTGAACAGGGTGTTGCCTTGTCGCAGGGAGTGCATTAAGGCATTTGATTCTAGTTGCGCGTCTGCTGGAATGAAGTGGTCGGCAAATGCTGTCTTAAAATCTTGCCAAGAGCCATAGTTGATTGGTTGTAAGGCCTGAGCCTTTGTCGTTAGTTCTCAGGCCCATGTCCCTGCTGGGGTACCTATCTTGAAGTGAGTAAGGGCCGCTGCGACTCTTTTCCCTTCATCTGGAAATGAGTCCAGGTTGATGTAGTAGTAGTTGTCCAAGGCAGCCCAAAATGTCTCCGCATTCTCTGCTTTGCCATCAAAGGCTTCTGGGGCAGTCCCAATGATACGATTCTGTTGTACCTGGGAAGGAGCTGGTGCTGCCATCAGAATGGGTTGTACGGGAGGTGGTGGCGGCACTGGAACTGGTGGTGCAAGGGGTGCCGGTGGTGCTGCTTGTGCAAGTGCTACCGGTGGTGGTGCTGGTAGTGCTGGTGGTGCTGGTGGTGCTGGTATTGTTCGGACCCTGACTGGTGGAACAGGAGTTTGTGTTGTTCGTGTTGGAGATGGAGGTGGTGGCGGGGGCGCTGCTACTGTACGTTGTCCTCCTGTTATCGGAGTGGGAAGATGACTTGGCTCTGGGGAGTCAAATCCTCCTGGTACTCTAGATGGGCCAGGTGTTGGAGTATTTCCTCGCACCGGGGTGAATACTCTGGCAACCTGTGATAAAACCCTTGATGCAGTTTCTACTGTAGCTTCAAGGGTGCAGGTAACTTCTGCTTGTTCCGCTTCCTCCTGAGCAGTCGAAAAATCGACTGGTTTGTGGTTTCGATATGTGAATAGTTCAAGGTTTCTACTCCAGTGAACTGTTCGGCCTTGGAATGTTGCAATTCCAGTGAGGAGTGTTAAGGCTCCAAAGTGCCTTAAATAAGATCAATGGTCGCGTCTATAAACGCGTCCTACCAATGCGGATATGCTTGAGTCAAGCAAGCAATACTCGTGGAGGGGAAGGAGTGTTAGATCCTTCTAGAGTATGACAACAAGATGAGAGGGGCTCTGCAGACGGGGTAGGAGTCAACTGTTTGGGATTGGCAAACTAAGTCGAGCTTAGGGCTCAACTGTTACAACTGGGGGCTTTATATAGCCTTACAGGGATAAGGTTTGTACTACTGTATGTCAAGACACGTACTGCTGATCACTAAGGACTCAGGAGCAGGTGGACAGGGGTCAGAACAGATGGTACGCGGCGTAAACGGCGTTGAACAGGAGGACGAGCCAAACAACTAGAAGATACCAGATGGGGACTGGTATGTGTTGCAAGAGGCAGAGGCGAAGAGTAGAGGCCAGTGCAGTGAGGGACTTTAAACAAGGCGGTCGTTGAAGAGTACCTTGAAGACGAGGGAAGGCTTTAGACTGAGCAGTCACAGGGGAGTACCCAGGAAGTGGAGAGTATCACAAATGGACAGTCTGACGACTGCCATGCTTCATTGGGGCTTATATACAGTATACAGGGTCGATTACAAAGCACTGGGACTATTCTAGACTCTTTGGTACCATCCAATAGGACTACAGAGGCATAAACTTGCTTGTGTCAACTTTCAGGCTTACTGAGCGCATTACTGATCATTGTGGAGCGATGACATCATTATGATGTCACTGTGGAGCGCTTAGTGAGCCTATGAGGTCACTGTGGAGTCGCTCAGTCAGCCATGATGTCATTGGAGCCTTGATGACGTCAGATGATTTATGCAACAGTTTCTAAGAGTTTGTGCCGCTGTTTCGGGTCCATGGTGGCTGAGTGGCCATGTGGCTGCCACGCGATGATTACCCGATTAGGAAACTGGTGCCTGGTCGTGTTATAGTGCCTTTGCAATAGCAATATCTTGTACCGCAGGGGGGATAGCCCAGAAAATGGAAGGGAGTCGGCAATGCAAAGTGAGAGAGGTTCTTCTTGAGTAAAATAGGACAATCTTCGGCCAGGACTTGGCCTTGGTTCGTAACACTGTAGTACTAGTCGGTGCTATAGAAGCAAAACATGGGTGGCGGTACAGGAACATCTGGGACAGAAGCAATGCTACTCATTGCTTCTTCAGTACATCTTCTGAAAGATACAATCAACGCGCTCCGAATGTGATATCAAGGAACATAAACGATCAAGATCTGACGCACGCATAATGCAAACGGTGCAGTCCATAGTTCAGGTGTTCTGGCATCTTCCGGACCCCAAACCACTCGGTAACAAAGCACCATTTCTGCTCATTTCCATCTGATGGGTGCTCCAACTGTTGGGTTTATGAGTGGAGGACAGTCAGACATATGCATTGGCACAGAGGCTCACCCAGTGACATTTGCAATTGCGTGGTGGTGATGGTGGTGACACAGTATTCCTTTGTTGTTTGACTGCAGTCAAATGGCGAAGGGGATTAAGCAATGAAGGGTTCAATACCATGCTTGCGATCGGGTTGTTGTGATACAGAGGCAATTGTCACCGTCATGGTCTCCATGGATTTAAATACCTTGAGAAGGTGCAGGTACTATTGTGGGCTCAAACTGTATATTCGGGAGATCAAGACACATATGCATATACATCAGCAGCTCATCATAATTGGTTAGGGAGAAACGAGTCATTATCACATGATGAGTATAATTGTTATCACAAACAAGCACAATGACAAGTGACCAACAGTTAGCATGTTTGGGAAGAGATAGAAGACATTCTTAGTGTACTTCTCAAAAGCATAGAACACAGTGCCCTTTTGCAGCACTGTTGAGGAGAGAAGGGTATCACCCAGCATGCATGTTCATGAGAGCAGCACTAACTTTGGGGATAATTGTTCTCGCCATGGGCGCCTATAGGTGGTCCCTTACGCTTAGAGGTGAGATCATTAGTGGGTCTGAGTGTCAGACTGTGTAATAAAAGGTCCATACTTACCATGAGGTTTTATCAATGTATACAATTGACCATGCTGAGCGTGCTCTTTGGCAACACAATCCAACCAAGAAGACCCTCAAATGATACAGTATTCCTGTACTACAGGAGTTATGTGTCAAGCATGGCATCAATGTGGGTGGCTCAAGTCACCCGCTGAAGAAGCCATATATCAATGCACTATTGATCCACATGAGATGAACTCACTGTTGCTTGTCCTTTATTCACCATGGAAGCTAGCATGGGCAGCATAGTCACAGGGACAGGGATCAATTAAGATTGAAGATTCGACTTCCAAATTTCTTGCCTCAACATGTGATTACTCTCCCAAGACCTGACAGCACCTCTGAGCAGAGCATCACCGATGAAAACCGAGGCCATCAACAGCAAGAACACAGCGATGAACCAGCAAGCACTTTCCAATTTACACAGCCCACAGCAGTGGAGCATTCACACAGCGAGGTCGACACATTCTACATCCAGCATGCATTGACTCCAGCACTGACAGACAATCGAGAGAAGATGCCTGATGGAAATACTGATTGTATGTCTGCTCCTGGGTGTCAGTCAAACACAATTGCAATTCCAAGCAAATGATCCTACCCTTTTGGGAAGGATGCATTGAGGAGAAAAAGAAAAGTGGAAAGTTACATCCTTGTGAGGATTTACAAACAACAAAAGGACCTGGAACATATGAATGAGATCAAATATCCCTTGATGCCAGATGGTGGACTTGATCTTGTGGGGTTATCTCAAAAATTAAACATCAGACAGTGCCAGGCAAGTTGGTTCAATATCATACCAATCTGTGGTGTTGGCTATGCTGGCTGCCTCCTAAGGTGCTGGACACCTGCTCTTCATGACTGTGGTTTAGCAAGCACCTTGTTTTGGAAAGCGGTGCCATTAGGCTGTTGAAAGCAAAAGAAGGGTATTTACAGGTGGTAGTTCAATCATCCTTGTAGCTGCTCAGTGATCAGAGGGTATAAACCACTACTGCAAGATCCCTGTTTCAGCCAACCCCATGCCTCTGTCTGTCCAGATATAACAACCCCTTGTTGTCATCCCAAATTTACAGGCTTCTTTCATGCTGGCATTAAGTATCCACTGTACAAGAAACTGTGCATACAACCAATGCATTTGTCCGATGGGATAGGACATCAAATTATAGGAGTGTTATGATAGACTGGCAAATGATGGGGGGAGACGGAAAAACAAACATGGCTGTTGTGGAAGGTAGCAGCTGTCTCATTGCAATGGTCCATGTTATGAGGAGACATAACATCTATTGAGAATGTAACATAACAAGGCAGGCAAAATGAATTTCTTTGACATGGGGTGCCATTATAGACCATTTGCTTTGACACTGCTTTGGTGTCCGGGTCACTCCCATGGCCTTTGAAATGGAAACCCAAAATCCTCAAATGGACATGTCCGATTTACCTTCCCAGGCCAACTCCTCAATTGCATGAAGAAGTTGGCCTTCCTCCTCTGAAGACCAGGCTCCTTTTCCATACAGATGCAGCATCAGAAGGTCTTGATAGAACACATATCAGGAGACATACCTCTCCGTCTGATGCCCTGATATTGTGTGTGTTGGTGAAACCAGTCACTACAATCAGCCAGTGAGTGCTGCACTAATTCTGCGACAGCAACCCAATCATTTCCTTTCTTCTGGACAGCTCTGTTGGGAGGATGGAGATAAGAAAGGAAACATGTGGAGACTGACAGACATCTCACCTGTACAGCTGCTCATCCTCTGCAGCCCCCCACTTCCCTGCTTTAGCAAGGGGATCATGCACATGCTGAACGTGGTAAAAGATGGACTTGACCCCCCTCTGGGGCATGGCACAAGCTAAAGCACACATATAATACATATATCGGCATTACTTGAGTATACAGGTCATTTTCCTAAATGGCAGTGCGTTAGCAAAACAAATAATGATTCCAATGCATTGCGCACCTTCTTGTATGTCCCTAATGTGGCATGAACTTGTCCTACCTCCTCCCTAGTGAATGGACCCTTATGACATGATATGCCTGAGCAAGTTGAAAATCATGTCTGAGGCTAGAAACTTCAAAAGCTCACTCACCAGCATCCCCGAATTGCTTGACACTCATCCATTGTGTTGCTAGGAATTCAGGAATGTCCTCTGAAGATACATTACAATGCTGATTCATATGCTATATTTCCTGGAGGACATTAGTGAATGCAGAGGGACATACTTCGTTCTGACATATGCAATTGAGTATAACCAGGTGGAACGCAAAAAGGGGAAATGCTCATAGGTGGTGAGTTAAGTATCTGTCTACTACATGGCCGCTACAAGCTGGAGTTGTGGGCCGAAGTGGCCACAGGAAGGAATTATTGCAGCAAGTCCTGAGTCTAATATAATAAGATTATTTCAGTGTCTTACTGTGGAGCATGAACACTGAGGATCCAAGGCGAACTATCTGAGTGTACAAGTAAGGCCGCTACGAGGTATGCACATGCACACATATGCACTGGTAACTACATTTCAACTATGGACAGTGTTCTTTAATGACAGGTAAAGCAAATGTCCATGTGAGCAAATTAAGTCTCTTTCCATTCACTAGGTGCAGCCTCAGCATGTGTGTGCATACAGGTGGGCATGACTTCAACATGTCATACAGTCTGTGCACAAGCACACAATGGTGGTAAGGACAAAAAATGATAACTAGGGGTAATGAGTCACAGCGACAATAAGAGGAATGAGGACATACAGGACATCCTAGTTGGGTTTGCAGTCGATGTAGATTATGTCCTGCTCAGCAGGGCCTTGAGGAGAGGTGATGGTCTGGAGGTGCACACGTTTATGCTGCCAGGATGAGCTTGATGCTGATGTGGGAGCAGGGTCCACAGCCTCATGCAGCTGGTCGAGATCCTGCTGCACACCTTGGAGTTCCCTCAGCACATCATTGAACTCCTGGTGGAGAGTGGTGAGCTCTTTGAGAGCTTCATTGTGCTCCTCTCTGAGACAATCAATCTGTTGCTGGAAAGGCTGAGCCTCTGTGTGGTCATGGGCTTCCCATGCGCGGGCCATTGACTCATCGTCCTTGTGATCATCAAGATGGAACTGCAAGTGGCAGCACGCATGACATTGTTGGCCATGTGTTATGATGCAATGAGTCTGGTTGTAAGTCCAATGTAGGACTGGAGGGGGAGGACAACCAGTCTGTTTGGTTCTGGCCATGTATAAGAGCTGAGTGAAAGACAAGACAAAAGAAAAAGGGAATCATGGAATTATGTAGTGCCTGCTCGACTCTCCGCCCATTGGGAATATGCTTATTGAAATGCAGTGGCCTCCTTTTTAGAAAATAGGTATGATCTGCATGTATGGAGGGAGAGAGGGAAGATGCAAGCAAGTGACTGTGGGAGAGAGAGAGGAGAATGAGTCCAGGGAAGATCAGAGTGCCAGCATGAGGAGGTATGTATGTTCTTGCAGGGTCAACCAATATACCCCCCCTGTCATGAACCAGTCTCCGGAGAGGGCCCTTGAAGGACCCTTCCTTATAGGAGGAAACCCAGCCTCTATGGTGTCACCCTGTTCACACGAGCAAAAGGGGTGAGTGGAGGTGTCCACAATATCGCGCGTGCATTGTTGCGCGAGCAATTCTTGGCACAATCAACATACAGCAAGCCCCACTTATTGACAACCCTTCTAACAATAAAGGACAGTATTAGGGCCCTTCTAGGGACCCCTTAGGACGACTCTAGGTGCTCTACAATGGGTACTAACCTAGTATCAAAGACACTACAACGTGTTATTAGACCAACTCTAATAACTATAGAATGAACTATAAGGCAATACTAAGGACCTTAATAGGAATATTAGGGTCGACTCTAAGGACCCTAATAGAACTATATAAGGGCCTTATAAGATAACACTATTCCCTAACCAAACTACAAGTCCTCAAATGACCGGCCCTAAACTAACTAACAGAAAATGAATCAGGTGCTCACACATGCACTAGAACAGCAAACACGTGGACAATGAAAACTCTTACTCATCAGGAAAAGCCTTCTTACTCAGCAGCTTACTGAGCATGACTGAGCATGCTCCATAAGCACACTCCGACTTCTTACTCAGCACCCTATTGTGCTTGATAACAAGGTTATGACTTGTTCTCTATTTAGCAGTTCTCTTGTAGTATATAAGCGCTCAATAAAGTAGTGGACAGTCCTCAGACTGTCCATTTGTTTACAGCACTCCCCATCCCTGGGATACTCCTTTAAGGACCATCCCCTTGTGACTATCCTGGCCTCTTCTCTGCGTGACTGCTCTACGCTCACAGTAACAGTGCCTCTCTGGTATTTGTTACTACTCTGGACTCTACTCCTTGCCCATGCGGTCTTGGACATCTATTGACTCGTCTTCGAGCTTATCCCTTGCTCTTGAACTGGATAGTTCAACAGTGAGTCTTGACATCTGGACAGTCTCTTACCACCTGTGCTGACCAGTCGACTCATCAAGTGTCCAACAATATTCCGACCACTGGTTCTTCAGAGCCTCACACTCCCAACATCCAACTACTTTCCCTTCCCCAATCTCTTCCACTTGTTTCAACCCTATCTCTGCCACCCGGACTTCCCCCCATTGCAACTCATCCCCTTCCAGGGACTTACGTAGAGGACAACCCTCTCGATAATCAAGAAAACATTCCTCCGGTCCCACAGGGCTTCTTTAATCCTCCGGACTGCGCGGAGTACGCCTTCCACCCCCACCAGTTTCAAGTTTATCGCGTCCGACATAACAAAGTAGAACACTGGCACCCTTTGGAGGAAGCAGGACAACGCGACGCCCTTTCCACCATCCCTACTATAGGTCACTTGCTCCAGTGACCATCCACCAACATCTTTGTTTCCCCATTCCAGGCCAAAACCACCCACACTTTTGCGGTACTGCCTACCGACCGCGACCTTGTCAAACAATTTAGCTTGGCAAGCTTCGAGGTGTGTAGTTCCGTGGGGATACACCCTCCAGACATAGACTTCCCCTTCGGTCACCTCCACTACTTGTTTAACTCATCCATATATCGTCATCTGGAGACACTGCCTCCCATTTATCAATTTGCGTACCAAAGATCTTTTATCCTTACTTCCATCCACGACTTCCTGGACGGCAGAGTTTATTACTCATACGCTTACCTAAAGATATCCGAGGGAGGATATATATCATTCGAGAACAGCTTCTCGAACTCCCTAGACAACCTCCATGTCTACCCTGCCTTGTCTCGCTTCTGCTTCCTCCCCTGTCTCCCTCTAAACCCTCTACTTACTTTGGACCCCCTTCGCCCAAGTGTTATCAACATTGCTACCTAGTGCATAGTTCTTGAAAGTAAGAACTACCCTTGTAACACTAGACTAAAGAAATCAAAGCTTTGTCTGCAGTGCCTCCAAGATTCACAGTTTCCCCCAACCCGAGCACCAACTCTGAGTACAACTCAGAAGACGATGCAATCCTCCATCAGCACGGGCTCATTGTTAACCACCTTCCCATCCTTCGGGACATTTACTTTCCCCCGATCTCTATTGTCAACATCTACGACTGGCAACAAATGAAATCTGGTCTCACAATGCCTACGTCCTCCGAGACTTAGTAGGCCTTCTCCCATTTGGACAAGTCCTCAACCAAATACAATACGACTTGTTCATCGACACCCTTAGTCACCTCGTCGAACCCGCTTGCCGCCAACTCTTGTTTTGGTACCTCTCCAATTCTAGAAACTTCAACGGAGAGCCAACTGGTATCCTCACCCTCACTGACAGTGACAAAAGCTGTGGACAGAAGTTATCCTGCCTCAGCATTACGCTCTCATCCAAGAACTATTGGAGGGCCAAGCCTCATATTACCTATCCCTTTTCACCCTCACACACGAGCACATCTTGGTGCAGTATAATTACCTCCGCCTTAACAGATCCACACAGGGAGGACCTGCAACCCTCCAATTGGCTTACGTAGAAGGCAGGCAGAAGGTACATTTACAACTGGAGAGAAGCTACCTGGACCCACAGCATCGTTGACGCCCCCCAGAACCTCGTAGACCCTGCAGGGACTTTATTCTCCACCACCAGCAGTGTACACTGGTCCCCCTGTCCCCGAAGAAATCTCCACCATCAGCTGACCTCTCACCCCTGTAGTGATACGAACCCCGACCAGCAGCATCCGCACTCATTGGTCCCCTACACCAACTCGTCCCGGCGCCTGCCTCTGTCTCAGAGAGGTGTGCAACTGCGGCTTCTGACCAGACACACCCCCCATGCCACCAGGGATAACCCTGTGGACCCCAGGAGATAGACACCTCCCACATCAACCACTCTGGTGCCCTCTCACAGACGAAGAGGCTGCTGCTCTGCTTCTGCAGTTTCAAGAGTAGAGCACCCTTTACCATTAACTCCCCCAGTTATCCCAGTCCCACTTCCGTATACTGACCGTAACTTAACCCCCTTTGCTACCCCCTTAGTAGAGCATTCAAGTAGTAGCCAATCGCCCCCAGGTTCTATAGTTGGCTTACGGTGCTACTTCCCCGAACTAGCTTACTTAGGATTGGTACTACCCCTGAGAACACATAGGGAGTTATTAGATTTCAAAAATCATTGCAAGGAACTGTGGCACACGCGAACACAAGCCTTTGTTCAGCATAGACCACCCCATAGAAGAAATCAATCAGTTCTCTCCGCACCCCCTAGACTTTGAAGGCTTCCTTTGGAAAGGCCACGTAGCCATAACATACTCTGGCGTCACCGAAGAGTATTTCTGCATCACCCAAAACCTCCAAACCCAACGAAGAGGTACACCCATATTGCTCCCAGCATACGCCGTCACCTACCCGTGGGACGCAACTCATTGGACTGTTGTTCCTCTTTAAAATCCCAAAGCCACTTACGCAGAAGTTGTGAAAGGCGAAGACCTTTACAAACCACACGACCACGGAAAGCACATCTTTCATCTCACTAGAGAAGACCAACACCTTTTTGAACTATCATTCTATTGCAAGGATCCCTACTGCTACTGGCACAAAGATTGGCATTACACCCACGTCTGGCACAAGTCTTGGGACCCATAGCCCACCATTCGGCCAGCAACATACGCAGAGGTTGTAAAGGGGGAGAACCTTTACAAACCCATACGCTTCATCGGGCGTATCTATTATCATACCCCAGAAGAACACCACCACTCTCTAGAGCACCCCTACTTCTGTAAGGACCCACATTGCCCATGGCACCAAGGTTGGCATCGTTAGTGAATGAGCCAAAGTCCGGAAGAAGAGACTTCTCAAAGACCCCTTACAGAAAGTGAACAATTACAAATTCCTATCTTCTTCCGCAACGTTGACTATAACATCACTGGAGAATACTATAGCAGCTACTGTAGAAACCGATCGGTCACCCAGTACGATACCCTTTACGACCCTTGGACCTTAGACACAAGGAAAGACTGGGACGAGGAGGACATTGAACTTACTACAGAGACTCTTCAAACTCTCATCCCAGAGGTCGCCTTCCTTCACAATTTGGACCTCCTCACTGGAACTGCAACATTCCAAGGTCGAACAGTTCACTGGAGTAGGAATTTAGAGCTATTTACATATCGAAACCACAAGCTGGTCGATTTCTCGACTGTTCAGGAAGAAGCAGAACAAGCGGAAGTTACCTGCACCCTCGAAGCTACAGTAGAAACTGCATCAAGGGTTCTATCACAAGTTACCAGGGCCCTCACCCCTGCACGAGGGAATACTCCAACACCAGGCCCATCCTGAGTGCTGGGAGGATTTGATTCCCCCGAACCAAGCCATCTTCCCACTCCGGTAACAGTAGGACAACGCACAGTAGCGGCCCCCCACCACCACCTCCGTCTCCTACACGAACAACACAAACTTCTGCTCTTTCAATCAGAGTCCGAACAACACCAGCACCACCAGCACCACCACCGGTAGCACCTGCGCAAGCAGCACCACTGGCACCCCTTGCACCACCAGCTCCAGCACTGCCACTACCCCCCGTACAACCCGCTCCAATGGCGGCACCAGCTCCTGCCCAGGTACAACAGAATCGTATCATTGGGACTGCCCAGAAGCCTTTGATGGCAAAGCAGAGAATGCAGAGACATTCTGGGCTGCCTTGGACAACTACTACTACATCAACCTGGACTCGTTTCCAGATGAAGGGAAATGAGTTGCAGTGGCCCTTACTCACTTCAAGATAGGTACCCTAGCAGGGACATGGGCCCGAGAACTAATGACGAAGGCTCAGGCCTCTTACAACCAATCAACTATGGCTCTTGGCAAGACTTAA
>JAGFNK010000394.1:0-49947 GCA_025769875.1 Russula earlei
GTTGATTGACTACGCAGTTCTGGAAGACCTCTCGGTGGTCGCCACGCTATGGTTGTCCCAGCTCTACCCGATGAATACGACAGTCCAAATAGTAGTAACGGTCACGAACGGCGCGGTTCCCGTGACTCAACTTCCATGGACATTATCCCTGACGGCGAGCTACCGATTTCTGATGCCCGAGGTGCTCCCCCTCTTGAACGTCCGTACTCTCACGCGCGACGCGACTCTCGCAGCAGCAACGGGGGGCCCCCGGACGACCTGCCGCCGATAATGCCTCGCAGTCATGGATACCCACCACAGGATCCCGCTTACTCGCCCCATTCTGCACACCGCCACTCTCCACGCGATGTACCCCCCCTTAATCCGTACGCCCAACCGCCCCCCACGCGCTCACACTCGCCCCCTCCACACCATTCTCCTGTCGCCCCTCCCCCCGTACCTGCAAAGTTTGCGAGCATTATGAATGCATATCCCGAACCACTGTATGTTTCACGAACGTCTCCACGCTCTGGATCTGGTTCAGACCACGCGATTGTCCCCGGCCGCACGCGTGGGAGTAGCAGCGGAAGCGCGGGCTCGGCCGAGCGGTAACGTCATCCTCAAGCTCGATCTCGCTTCACCGACTTCCTCTCTTAGGTCTCATTGCTTCCTGTGTTGGCATACTCGCAGTCTTGGAATGCTTATTATCGGCCCCCTTGATTACTGGTCCTGTCGTCCTGTCGTCTCTGTTTGTATTTATTCCGCTCTGACTGAATCGCTCTCAATCATTGGTTCGAAGTCCCTCATCATCTCGTGTCTGGTCCTTTCCTCTCCCTCTTATTCTGTGTTTGTATTCATCTTAGCCTCTGTTGTTACTCGTGGAATGCACGAACTCTCATTTCCGTGCGTCTATGTGTACTTGCATGCACTGCCCCCAGCTCCAGGCGTCCGAGCTCGAACTGAACCGCTCTGGGCGCCTCGGGTGCACGGCCCGATTACTACCCGGTCGCTGCGTTGGAATTGTGTTTGATGGGGCAAAGAGCAGAAACATCCACGACGAGTGGTTCTCATCCTGTTCGTGGAAGGCCCCCGTGGGGACTCCGCCCGTTGCGAGGCCAGTGCCGGGATTGATGGGGTAGTAGTATACGGGGCTGACATCTTACCTCATCACTTGTGTCAACAACCCTCTGTAAAGGGATGTTACCTCCTATCGTACTTGGATCAAATTCTACGGCTTGACTTATTGATTCTATGAGGTGAGGGTGAATTCTCATTTTATGATGTTGATGATTGATGCAGCTGTCAGTCAATTGGCAGGGTGCTCGTCACGTTTTTCTTCTCGGCCAGTTTAGCCCCCCGAGTTTGGACGCGCTTGTACAAGTGTTTTGTGTAATTGTGGCCAGAATTCCAAGGACAGAAGAGAACTAGGGTAAACCCTGACGACGGCAACCGATTTAGAGCCGCGGCCATAAGTCACACAATAACCCAACCCATTTCTGAGTGTGTGCTTGTCTAAAAAAAAAAAAAAACAGACGGACACGTAGGCGCGTAAATAATAAAGACCGATCAGTCCGAGTCGAAGAAGCGAGAGGCTCTTTCCTCTATCCTTGGACCTCATTTCTTTTTGGTCGTTGTAATTCCACGTGGCCGAGGGAATCATGAAGCAGAAGTACCGACGCCTCCACGCCGTAATGATGTCTTCGTTAGATGACCGTTATGGGGGGGGATAAAGAGGAAAAAAAGTATTCGAGAGGAAAGTTGTTTCATATATATCACCATGCAGCTGCACACAGGCGCCCGACGTGCCACCCCGAACCTCCAGTGGCCCGTTCGCTAGAATATGAACGACCTTGCCATCAAGTAACGGCTAGCCCCATTCCGGTCAATCCCCCAATGGTGTTGGCCCAATGAAGGGGCATCGTGATACGATTGTCAACCGCTCGGGCGACGCGATGCGAATTTTGTTTTTTGAGGGGGGGGGGGGGGGGGGGGTTTTGGGGTTCTCGGGGGCTGTTCCACAGCCGGACGCCACAATGTTGTGGGGCAGGGGCAAAAGTGGTCGCGATAATATCCGAAGCGATGGGCGGTGGTTCGGCGGCACGCGGGGCGATGCCGGTTTTTTTTTTTTTTCTTTGGGTTTTTTGGATTTGTTTGGCGGACGGACGACCGAGTTGAGAAAGCGAACCGTTGACGGGCGACTGGATGCCGCGCACAAGGGTGGTGATGCTGCAATCAGTTACAGTTGTGGTGGCACACACCGGCGTGAGACAACAGTGTCGGGGCACGGGAGCGGCATCAGCTCAATGGGGCACAAGTCGCTGCAGCATCAATGCGTATCGGAGAAACCTTTCGCGGGCTTGTGGCGTCCGTGTGGGCACGGGTCGGGAGCCCCACATCATCGATCATTGTCTCCATCACCCATCTATATTGCAAACAGAGAGAACCGGCCTTGCCCCGTCTGAGGTCTCTGCTCTGTGAGTGGGGGGGGCCCATAAAAGGCGCAGTCAGCCACCCGCACAATGTGCACGCCATGCCAGTACGCGGTCTCATCACGGATCGCGTATCATGCGTGAATGAAAATCACGCCATCGAACGGCTCCCTCGCCCGGTATCCGAAGTCGATCGCGATCAAGAATATACAGAAATGAAAAGATGAAAAAAAAAATAAAGCGATTCCCCGGCGAGCGCGTGGCGCGCGAAGCGAGGGCACGGCACGACACGGCACGCCGAATCGCCGAGGCGGTGCAAGTTCGCGTTCTTGCGCTCTGATGCGCGGAGCTCACATTGCCGGCTGGCTGGTTGCCCACACACAGCTCACGCCTTGCCAGGGCCACCAAGCACAGATGATTTCTCCCTTCTATCCGGCGCTCGCACTTTGCTAGAATTATCGGGCCTCGGTCAGAGAGAAGCTGAAGCGGCTCTACAGAGCGCGGGAAGCAGCGCAGTCCAACAACACGTTTCGTGGTCCTGGGAGGACGACAACGTAAGAGAAAAAACTTCCGTGATGTGGAAAGCACCGTCCAAGGTCTCGAGAAGACGTTGTTGTTTGAGTAAGCTTGTGACTCGCGGCGTTTGGATCTTTCAATCGCATTGTGTATATAAGCGGCGTTGAGGGACTGAATGCAAGTCAACACAACGTCTCAGTATTGTTAGGTAGAACAGGGGTGCCCCCGAACCAAGATCCCATGCCAAAACAGGACATCTTCCTGCACAAATGACATCAGGTCCGGGTATTGAAGGTTGGAACGCGCCGCCCAAAACGGAATGTTCCCCGGTTTGCTGGTATCAATCGAGGGCGATGACGACGACCTGAGACCGGTTGCCAGTGGTCTTGGTCTCGGCAGCTGGGTACGAGTCAGGAGAACGACGAAGTGCGCCGTCGGACGCAGTATGTATGATCCTACCTAGTAGCGTGACGGCCCGCGGACTGTGGCGGACAGACAGAAATGAATGGCGGCCTTTTCCCCATCCGTTAATGTGGCGAGGCGTCTGCCAGGACTGGTGCTTCTGCGCTTCTCACTCGTTCCAAGTTGGCTGTGCTGCCCCACCGCATTCAGGTTAGAACTCTAGAGCATGCATCCGACCGTGATACGTTTATTGGGGGGGGGGAGGTCTACATGGCTATTGCGTAGCGACGCATTTATCACTTCATTATCGTCCGGAACCGTAAGGCAACTTGAACGAGGGAGAGGACTCGGACGGTAAAGCCCGGCGAGGGGTGCTGGTGGATCCGCTGCCAGGCCGTCGCGCCAGTTTCTGGGACCGGAAGGCGACATCTTCCCGTCGCGACACGACCCAAACAAACTGCAGCGGAGGGAGCTGAAGACGGTCCCGACCGAGTCATCCGTCGATCAAACCGTGACGGTCGCACGCCGAAATTGAAATCGGGGCCTCGGAGAGATTTTCGTGGCCACCACTTTCAGAACGACGGCCGTGCTCCAGCATCGGATATATGTATATGGCACCATGGGAGAAGGACCACCACTAGGTCCAGAATTCCTGCCGCCAAGGGTAGGCAATGAAGAGCCAACGAACAGCTCAGCTTCATTATCACTTATGATGTAAATTCCAATAATAAACCCTAATTATGGGGGTATTCATCATCATATTATTTCAAGTTATATAACTACAAGTCAGTCATCATTATCAAATTCCGATTCGATAACCGAGGTTATAATACATCCAAAATCAAGCTACATAACTGATAAGTAAACAAAATAAAGTCATAGGACGAAAACAAGAGGCCACGATTCGCCACTGTCCTGCGGCCGACGACGTCGACAGCTATCTTAGATTGAAAATAGAGTTCATTGCGGTGCTATTCACAACACACAGCACATTTAGAAATCACTTCGGCAGCAGTCCAATTTGTCAATCCGATCGTTTCTACCTGACAACACGTATTCCAACTTGTAACATAACAATGTAGTACTAACTGAACTTGCGTCTTCGAAACCGGCCATGACGTGCGTCGAAGCGGTCATACCGGGATGGAAAGCTTGGAGACCAGGCCGTTCTGTGCCAATATCTTTTCCTTCCAATCGCGTTCAACTTCACCTAGGTCCCACGTCGAAGAAACATATCGACCATTAAGATAGTCAGCGTTGCCTGACGTCAAGTACAATATCGTCGCAGCAGATAACCCGACAGTGTTGGTTTCAAAATCAAAATCGGCGCCTGTGTCTGCATACATATCCGTCTTGACACCACCGGGGTGGACGGCGAAGACCTTGATGTCAGGATACTCTGCAAAAGGATAATGAGCTGACATTCGAAATCGATACAAAACAAGATTCACCAATGGTGACAAACTCTGCGAGACGATTAAGGGCGAATTTCGATACGCAGTACTCGCTTGCTGTTGGAATTCGTATTTGAGCTGCCGCTGATGTAAGAATGACCAGTTGGCCTTTCGTTTTAACAATTCAGGGACGGCAAAACTAGTGCATAGAGAGTAAGCGTGCAGGAGCACGATCGCGGAAATGTGAGACGCGCGCACTGGATGTAGTTGTATGTGCCACGAATGTTGACCTCAACAACATCCCACCATCCTTTGGGATCCTTAGACGCGAACGCTAAGAGTGGCACAAAGTCAGCTGGTGAAACGATACGTGGTGTAAACATACGTAGATCCATGCGACGGAGAATAGCAGCGTTAGAAACGAGGATGTCCAGACGACCAAAACGGGCAACAGTGGAAGCCACGATCTCTCCTGCCTTGGTCACATCCCTCACGTCGGCTGGGAAAGTAAGGATCTGCGCAGTTGGACGTTCACGAAGGATTGCATCCCTGATAGCGTCAAGGGCAGCTTGTGTGCGAGCGACCAATGATAATTTGGCTCCAGCGCGAGCGTATTGCAACGCAATCTCTGCACCGATGCCACGGGATGCGCCCGTGATTAGCACCACCTTTCCTGAGAATGTCTGTGCGTCATAATGGACCTTGGGGTCGATCGTCGGGTAGATGCTTGAGTTATCGTTGTCTCAGCTCGTGAAGAACAAGAGATACGAGAACGCGTCAGACTTACTCAAGACGACTGGAGACTTTGAGATCTTCGTCCAAGCCAAGAAATGACATACTGACCATTGTCTTTGAGAATATTGAAACTAGACGGGATATGGGCGCATGGGCAGTTTATATGTCCGTCACCAGATGGCAATGACGAAGATTTCTCACACTCGGCGAGGAAACAGACATTTCTTGGCTTACTGAGACTATGAACAATTTCAATTCAAAAGAGGGAACACATACTAACGCCGACGTCATGAGTCAGAACCGAGGTGGATAGTATCCACGTACTCCCGATGATGAATAATGCCTCCTCGTCAGTCAAGCAGATCGTCAATTGGTGCGATCTTGTCTTGTAGGCATATCGTTATCTTCCCAAGAATGCATATCATCGATTGGGCAATCGGCGCTTGAGAAGCTTGAAAGGGTATACACATGTCGGTTTTTTGGGCAAGGGATCGGTTAGTCAGTTGCTTGCTAATACTGAACTACGGGACTCACGCTAGGTTTTGCTAATGCGCTCATCTCGGGATGGCGCTTCGTCTAGTCAAGATCTCGCCAGTTTCCCAGTTCAACGATGAATAGACGTCAAATAACAGGATTCAATGTAATATTTATCTCAAGCTTCAGCGGAGGTACTGTTCAACGTGAATAACATAGGGACAAATGAAAGGACATTGTATGTTGTCGTCGGATGCTTGGGGGTGGTGGTTGCCGACCTGGTCATATCTCGGTGCTGTAGCCGTACTTCCGACTGGAGCGCTCTGGGCACCCCATCCTGATATCAGAAATGAGCTCGGTGACTCATCACAGGTGATACGAAATCATGCACGTAATGTGATAGTCGCACTCTGACTACAGTAGCGTGCGGTTGAATAGAGAGACCTGGCCTAGATCGGAGAAGCTGATTGGTTTGTCACAGGGCGCCTGTCAGTCCGAGTCATCATCCCATGGACTTGGGGCGTAGAGTCGTGTCCTGATGGTGCTCACCTCCAGGGAGGTCCAGGACCTAGCCGGCGAATGTCCTTACGTCAATTCCGAAATGCTCGCCTGAATCCCACATCGATTCGGATGCGAATGAGCGTGTGCATCGGCGGCGGACTCAGCATCGAGCCAGGACTAAGCCGACTGTTGGTCTCTTCATGCAGATGCCCTGGAGTTTGAAGTGGAACGGTTGGATCCGAGCCTATGGCGTAAATTGGGGGGCCATCGGTAAGAAGTTAAAGTCACGTCGCAACGAAAAGGTCTAGACGGCACGCTGTATCTCATGAATCATGATTGGGTGTACAGAAATAAAATCTGAGGGGGCTGCCAACATACGAACGATTCCCCTACTCATGGGTGGGTTGGGCGGCACTGGCACAGCCGCACGCCGAAATTGAAATCGGGCCTTGAGATTTTTGTGGCCACCACTTTCAGAACGACGGCCGCGCTCCAGCATCGGATATATGTATATGGCACCATAGGAGAAGGAGAATGAACATTGATGCAACCTGGCAGGCTCGTGGCGGACGGACAGATGGTCATCTTCGACTCACGGTCAGTCAGGTCGTCAGGAGGATTTTTGAACAATGACCACCAGCAATGAAGCTCAGCTTAATTATCACTATTGTATGTAAATTCCAATAAACCCTAATTATATGATTTATCACCATATTATTTAAAATTACATAACTACAAGTCAGTTATCATTATCAATTGGACGGTTCCGATTCGATAATCGAGGTTATGATACATCTAAAATCAAGCTACGTAACTGATATGTAAATTTATATGTCTGATCAGTTGTAATGACCTTCTCCCAAAACACAGTCATAGGACGAAAACAAGAGGCCATGATTCGCCACTGTCCTGCGGCCGACGACGTCGACAGCTATCTGAGAATGAAAATGGAGTTCATTGCGGTGCTATCACAACACACAGCACATTTAGAAACACATTTAGAAATCACTTCGGGCCTTCGGCAGCAGTCCGATTTGTCAATCCGATCGTTTCTCACATATTCCAACTAGTAACACAACAATGTAGTACTAACTGAACTTGCGTCTTCGAAACCGGCCGTGACGTGCGTCGAATCGGTCATACCGGGATGGAAAGCTTGGAGACCAGGCCGTTCTGTGCCAATATCTTTTCCTTCCAATCGCGTTCAACTTCACCTAGGTCCCACGTCGAAGAAACATATCGACCATTAAGATAGTCAGCGTTGCCTGACGTCAAGTACAATATCGTCGCAGCAGATAAACCGACAGTGGCGTTAGCTTCCCAATCGGTGTCGGCCACCGCATACATATCCGTCTTGACACCACCGGGGTGGACGGCGAAGACCTTGATGTCAGGATACTCTGCAAAAGGACAATGAGCTGACATTTGGAATCGATGCAAGATAAAAATGAACAAGATTCACCAACGGTGACAAACTCTGCAAGACGATTAAGGGCGAATTTCGACACGCAGTACTCGCTTGCTGTTGGAATTCGCATTTGAGCTGCCACTGATGTAAGAATGACCAGTTGGCCTTTCGTTTTTAACAATTCAGGGACGGCAAAACTAGTGCATAGAGAGTAAGCGTGCAGGAGCACGATCGCGGAAATGTGAGACGCGCGCACTGGATGAAGTTGTATGTGCCACGAATGTTGACCTCAACAACATCCCACCATCCTTTGGGATCCTTAGACGCGAACGCTAAGAGTAGCACAAAGTCAGCTGGTGAAACGATACGTGGTGTAAACATACGTAGGTCCATGCGACGGAGAATAGCAGCGTTAGAAACGAGGATGTCCAGACGACCAAAACGGGCAACAGTGGAAGCCACGATCTCTCCTGCCTTGGTCACATCCCTCACGTCAGCTGGGGAAGTAAGGATCTGCGCAGTTGGACGTTCACGAAGGATTGCATCCCTGATAGCGTCAAGAGCAGCTTGTGTGCGAGCGACCAATGATAATTTGGCTCCAGCGCGAGCGTATTGCAACGCAATCTCTGCACCGATGCCACGGGATGCGCCCGTGATTAGCACCACCTTTCCTGAGAATGTCTGTGCGTCATAATGGACCTTGGGGTCGATCGTCGGGTAGATGCTTGAGTTATCGTTGTCTCAGCTCGTGAGGCACAAGAGATACGAGAACGCGTCAGACTTACTCGCCACGACTGGAGACTTTGAGATCTTCGTCCAAGCCAAGAAATGACATACTGACCGTTGTCTTTGAGAATTCAAACTAGACGGGATATGGGCGCATGGGCAGTTTATATGTCCGTCACCAGATGGCAATGACGAAGGTTTCTCACACTCGGCGAGGAAATAGACATTTTTTCCTGATGTTGGCTTACTGAGACTATGAACAATTTCAATTCAGAAAAGGGAACACGGACTAACGCCGACGTCATGAGTCAGAACCGAAATGGGTTAGTATCACTATACTCCTGATGATGGGATAATGCCTCGTCAGTTTTGCAGAATGTCAGTTGGTGCGATCTCAACTTGTCTTGTAGGCACATCGTTATCTTCCCAAGAATACATATCATCGATTGGGCAATCGGCGCTTGGGAAGCTTGAATGAAAGGCCGTTACACATCAAGGGATTGGTTAGTCAGTTGCTTGATAATACTTTACTACGGGACTCACCACGGGACTCGTTATCTGGGAGTGCGCTTCGTCTAGTCAAGACCTCACCAGCTTCCCGGTTTGACGATGAATGGACGTCAAATTACAGGATTCAATGTATCCAAGCTTTGGCGGAGGTACTGTTCAAGGTTGAATGACATAGGGACAAATGAAAGGACATGGTGTGTTGTCGTCGGATGCTTGGGGGCGGTGGGTTGCCGACCTGGTCATACTTCGGTGCTGTGGCCGTACTTCCGACTGGAGCGGGCACCCCATCCTGATATCAGAGGTGATACGAGATCATGCACACAATGTGATAGTGGCACTCTTACCTACACAGTAGCGTGCGCTTGAGTAGGGGACCTGGCCTAGATCGGAGAAGCTAATTGGTTTGTCACAGGGCGCTTGTCAGTCCGAATCATCCCGTAGATTTGGGGCGTAGAGTCGTGTCTTGACGGTGGGAACATCAGTGCATCAGTGCTCACCTCCAGGGAAAGAAGAGGAGGGCCACTGGCAGAACCTAGCCGGCGAATGTCTTTACGTCAATTCCGATATGCTCGCCTAAATCCCACGTTGATTCGGATCCGGATGCGAATGAGCATGTGCATCGGCGGCGGACTCAGCATCGAGCCAGGATTAAGCCGACCTCTGGGCTGTTGGTCTCGGGAGATTTGTTAGATGCCCAATGGAGTTTGAAGTAGAACGGCTGGATCCGAGCCTATGGCTGCGGCTGAGATACTCGTAAGGATTTAAAGTCATGTCGCAACGAAAAGGTCTAGACGGGCACGCTGTATGTATCTCGATTGGGTGTACAGACATGAAATCCGGAAGGGACTGCCAGCATACGAACGATTCCCCTACTCGCACTGGCGGAACGAAAGGAAGGATCCTTGTCTGTGTGTATCGCTCTACTTTTCTGTAAAATAAAGCTGTCCTCCAAACCGCTGAAGGTTTTGTCTGCAACTGTCATCGTTGGTATTAATGAAGAAAGCTCATTGCGGTCAATTCAACAGCGATTTCGATTTTCGAGAGACTTCAGTGGGGGCGGACCGATATTACGACAGTATCAAAGGAGGGGTAAATCGGCTAGCAATTCAATTTGGTGTTCGTTATACAGGGATGGAAAGCTTATTGACAAGGCTGTTCTGTGCCAATATCTTTTCCTTCCAATCACGCTCAACATCACCAAGATCCCACGATGAAGAAACATAACGACCGCTGAGGTAGTCGGCCTTGCCGGAAGTCAAATACAATATCGTCGCAGCAGCCAACCCAACAGTGGAGTCAACTGGATAGGAGCCGGCGCACTCTTCAAACAGATCAGTCTGGACAACACCGGGGTGGACAGAGAACGCTTTGATGGCAGGATACTCTGCAGGGTGACAATGAACGGGCGTTTAGAACAGTGCGAAGGGACAATAAAGAAGAAAAAGCATTTACCGACTGTGACAAACTCTACAAGACGGTTGAGGGCAAATTTCGATAGTGCGTATTCGCTCGATGTCGGTAATCGAAGTTGAGCTCCTATTGACGTGAGAACGACCACCTGGCCTTTCGTTTTAAGCAATTCTGGAACAGCAAAACTAGTCAATAGAGGGGTGAGCTTGGATCATGATGGCGGGGATGTGAGACACGCGCACTGGATGAAGTTGTATGTGCCACGAATGTTGACGTCAAGAACATCCCACCACCCCTTTGGATCCTTAGATGCGAATGCTGTGGGGGAAAATAATCAGCCAGTGATGCACAGCCAAAGAGATGTTGAGCACACGCACGTAAATCTAGGCGGCGGATGGTAGCGGCATTAGCAACGAGGATGTCCAGACGACCGAAGCGGGTTATGGTAGCAGCGACAGCCTCCTCTGCCTTGGTCACATCCCTTACGTCGGCGGGGAAGGTAAGAACCTGCGCAGAGGGACGCTCGCGAAGGATTGCGTCTCTGCTCGCGTCGAGGCCGGCTTGCGTTCGGGCCACTAGCGCGAGGGCGGCGCCGGCGCGAGCGTATTGCAACGCAATTTCTACGCCGATGCCACGAGATGCGCCGGTGATCAGTACGACCTTGCCCGCGAATGTTTGTGCGTCATAATGAACCTTGGGGTCGATGGCTTGGTAGATGCTTAGGCCGTCTCAGTCTGGAGATGTGAGGGAGATGAGCGTACGTCAACTTACTCCTCACGACGAGCGACTTTAAGATCTTCGTCCAAGCCGATGATCGACATAGTAGATACCGTCGGAGAAACTGTAGGAGGGCGGGCAAAGATGGTCTACGAGGAAACGGCTGATAGATATATAGCGAGGTGGACAAGCGCTAAGTCGGGGATCCATAACCTCAGCTTTTGGAGGACCAGCTGAGGTTTAGAAGGGTGGCGAATACGCCGCATGCCAATTTGAGGAGCGATATCATCGGCATAATGTGAAGATCAACCGACCCCGGTCGGGATATTGGTAAAGCAGTGGCATACTGTACCAGTGGAAGCATTCGTGCTTGGAGGGGAACGCTTTGTCATGTGTGTGGGAAATTTTCCCATGCGTGCTTTTGTAATAACGCGCGTCCCTACTCTACTCTCTGGCGCGTACGTACGTTAAAAGTAGATCTAGAAAAGATAAAAATAATCATAGCGGGGAACAATTCACAGACATAATGGGGACTGGGTATCAACATTCTATGTGTCTACACCACTACCAACAAGTGCCACGAGTTCAACAAACTCTAACCACGGGTTGCGATGCCTGTGGTTCGTAACGTCCTCCGAACTCCCTCCCCCCCTCGTTCCGGTCAAATTCTGTCAGTCTCTGCTTCTTCGCCTGCAGGGGCATTGCGTTTTCTCCATCGACCTTCACTGTGCCTTGGCGATGCCGCAGGGCCTTTATCTCACCAGCTATGTTGACGACGTTCGAGGGCGGGGGTGCGAACCATATGGGCCATTCAAGTAACGACGGCCGCTTGTCTGCATCATGTGCCTCCAGCCTCCTCGCAATTGCCTTCCATTGATTGTCTTCTTTCCCGACTGCGTCAAGAAGATGCAATATAACATGCCCGCAAGACCATCGGTCGGCCTTGATCGGACTGTACCACGACTTGCCGATCTCCGGTGCCATCCAATGCTTCGTCCCGCATTGGTCATCAACTTCCTCGTTCTCATCGTTCACTTGCATAGCGATATCGAAATCGATGATTTTCAAGTCAAAGTCTCGGTCGACAAGAAGGTTGTGAGGCTTGATGTCCCTGTGAGCGATGTAGTGTCTGTGAAGATACGCTAGGCCCTCAATGAGACCCCCGCAGACTTGAGCGACCTTGCCATAAAGTTCGTCAGGGCAGATCGTGACATAATCCGCGAGAGAGCTCATTCTAGGTAGAATGAGCCACATCCTCGACGAGATATGGAACGAATCGAGTAGCGAGACAATGTGTCTCGACTTGGGCTGGATGGAATCAAGAAGGTTGAAGATCGCGATCTCTTTCGATTCCTCGCGAACTTTTTTCGCGATGAGTACATTTTTCGGGTTCGACGGTCGATACACCTTGAGGATGTGCGACGGCATCTGGGGGCCAAGCGTCAGCGCGTAAAATGAGTAGAAAAGGTTTACCACACCTTGACAAGCGGCTCGAACACGTTACCGCGGTTATCCACCACGACTTCAGGTTCCACCTCATACCCGTGTGCTCGGAACTCCATGTGGTCTGCTGCATCTGCGCTTCCCGCACCCGCGCCCCTACCTCCACCGGTACCTGCACCGTCATCTGTCTTATCGGCATTCTTCTTGGTGCCCTTGCCGAACATCGACTCCAAAGGAAATTTCTTGCTATATTTCAAGATCTTCTCCTTGAGCCTGTCAACATTTGATTCCGTGTCTTTGCCTTCGTTTGCCCCTTCTAGCATATAATTAAGGTTGTACAACTGGCGTGCAAACTCGATGCGGCCATCCGAGGTCCCAAACGAAAATACCTTTTGGTTGTAATAAACCTACGATCATTCAGCCAACGAGCTTACTCGAAACCCAGGGGACGACATACGAATGGCGAATTCGGATCATCCGGATCCTGAAAAATCGTATAACGACTTGCTACTCCTTTGCTCGTGATATAGACAGCAACGAGCACGAAATCCCGCCCCTTGAACGATTCCAAGAATTTGTTTGCAAAACGGACCACGGCGGCCCCTGCCAAAAGCATCCGGATAAGGTCCACAGGCTTTCGGTTGGGGTCGTCATATACCCTTGACGTCGAATCAACTTCAACTAGCAGTCGAGGAAGACGTGACTTCGATAAGCGGAAATCGCTACGAGGTTTGTATTTGCGGAATTGTGTTGGTCCGGTTTCGTTTTCATGTTTGACGATAAGATCGAAAGGCCATGGCTCGTGGCCTCTACGCAAGATGCTGAGTCGTGATAGATGGACCAAGTGAAAACTTACAGATGAGCCGTGATCGTTCTTTGCCCTTGAACATAGTAGTACAACTTTCCGAAAAATATCATCTGGGCCACACGTTCCTTGAAAGCATCGTTGCGATTCTGTTGCCGTTGCTGATGGCTTGGCCATTTATCGGACATAATATACACCACATGTGACATCTCGTCTCCCTGGGCTTGACGAGGCACCTCCCGCTCACCCAGAGATCGGAAGTCGGAGATGGATTCCTCGGGTGGCCCATCGTCGATGTCCATGGCCTCGTTGCTTCTATCATATGCAGCAGCCAAGGATTGACCGGAGATACATTCGCACGCGGAATACAACTACATTAAACAGTCAAAATCGGAAAGCAGACGGACAAGTCAAGGAAACATCGCACATCAGGGGTCACAGTCGGCTTGCTGTCCAGCTTTTTTTCAAACTCTGTAACAAATTGTGGTACCGCTGTCGCTTCCACAATATGATTGCCGTGGATATCGGCCTCCTCGAAGTCTCCCCAATTGGACACATTGATGAAGATGTCTTTGTACTCTTTGACCAGTTCCGAGTTGAGCGCCTGGCTGACTTCAGCCACATCTGTAAAAATGACATGGTCACCGCACAAGAATGTCATGAGTTGCCACGTCGTAATTGGGATGAAATTGGGAAGCGAGGATTAAGCATAATGTCATCAGCAACGTTCGTCGGGGACTCACTCTCTCTGATCTTTGGATCCTCCACGACGATGCTGATCTTCAGCTCTGGAGGACCCGTCGGGAATAGTGTGGAGAGCAAGCGAGTCGCTTTCAGAGTCGGTTGATCTTTCGCAGCTTGTTTAGCAGCTTCCTCAAGGTCCTCGTCATCAGGTAAGTCGACTTGGTAGAGGACGAGTCCGGCCGCGTCAATATCTTTCAATTCGTTCGGATTCTTTTGCCAAATTGCGTCTTTTAGATCGCCAACGGTCTCCGACCCTTCAATGTTGACTGGGAATGTGCTGTCTATTCCCCTCAGATATACAAAAAGCTTAAGCATTGAGGGTGATAGTAGACAGGGAGGGCAGATGAGTGATTATCGATGAATTGAGTCAGTGGGAGTGAGAACAAACAGACAAGCTTTTCGTTTTCACATAACGTGACGCGCCGGAAATTTCCGAAAAGAAAAGGGTCAGTAGAAAGAATTTGATGTATCTTGCCAAATTCTAAGCAAAAACTCATAAAAAATAGCCCATTGGAACCAGAATGAAAACTAGCTTCTAAATGGAGGGTAACGAGAATGAAAAATAGAAACATCAGAGATGTCAAAATTAGTATGTGGTGTGGTGTGTCTGGGGATGTGCAGGTGAGTGAAACTGTTGGACTGAGGAAGTGAGCATTGACCAAGGGACCTAGGTGAGAGTTGAAACAAGAACCACTCGGACTCTTGGATGTGAACAAGCCAAAACCACCACAAAAAAAGCATGGCTCTGCTCAGTAGATCTTGTAATACAACAGCTGTATATAACAACTGTATAACTTATATATAGTGTATATAGATATCTGTGAACCTGTGGAAGATATCAAATAACACACACCTTGCACTTTCTCTCACCATTACTCTTTTCCATTCTCACCAACTGAGACAACTCCTGATGACCCTTAGACCAATGGCTGAATCTGGGCCCCTTGATGGCACTTCAGTGTTACCCCCCACTAGAGAGATACCCTCAACATTCATGGCAAGTTTACATGGCTGGTTAGCAAAAAAGGCTGCATTGTTGCGCCAAATGCATTTTGATCATTTTTTATAGGTGGGCTGTGGGTGAGAAGGGTGCAGCCTCTAGTGAGGAACACCTGTTGAGGTATTCAGATAAGGTTGCCACACATATTGTCACTTTGTCCCTCATATTCCTCTCCAGGTGACTGCCCTTCTTTTGATCAGGTTCATTGATACCATCCAGTCCTGCAGATGGACCTGTGATCATGCACAGTGAACAAGTGCCACTTTCAAAGCCCAAGCAATATCTCAACACCCTCATCATCAAGTCCACCAGGCTGTCCCCCAATGTGCTGCCACCTGCTGTGTTGCTGCATTGCTATGGTGCTGGCCTGGGCTTTTTCTTCCTCAACTTTCCCATGCTGGCTCAGTGGGTTGGCATGTGTGGGACATCCATGTATGCTGTCAATTGGCTTGGCATGTGTTGTTCCATGTGCATGCCCTTCTGCATCCATGCAAAGCACAATGACATCCCAGGCTGCATGCATGAGGCAGAGTCCTTCTTTGTTGAGTTGCTTGAGGAGTGGTGCAAGCACATGGGGCTGGAGAAGATGATGCTCATAGGGCACTCACTCAGCACATACTTTAGCACTGTGTATGTGCTGCGGTACCTGAAATGCATGCACAGGCTTGTCCTGCTTTCACCCACAGGTGTCCCCTGAGATCTGAACAACATGGTGCTGGTGAGGGGGATGCTTGACAGACAGGTGACCAGCAAAGGCAGAGCCATCACAGCCAATGATATGTGACTGGTGGTGCTTGAGCAGGAACAGTGAGCAGAGAAAGGGAAGGAGTCCTTTGGATGCAGGCTGTTTATGCATCTGTGGGAGGAGGGTTAGAGCCCAATCCAGGTGGTGTCAAGACATGTACTGCTGATCACTAAGGACTCAGGAGCAGGTGGGCAAGGGTTGGAACAGATGGTACGTGGCATAGGTGGTGTTGAATAAGAGGATGAGCCAAATGACTAGAAGGTACCAGATGGGGACTGGTACGTGTTGCAGGAGGCAGAGGCGAAGACTGGAGGCCAGTGCAGCGAAGGGGCTTTAGACAAGGTGGTTGTTGAAGAGTACCTTGAGGACAAGAGAAGTCTTTAAACTGAGCGGTCACAGGGGAGTACCCAGAAAGATGACAGTATCACAAATGGACAGTCTGACGACTGCCATGCTACATGGGGCTTATATACTGTGTACAGGGTTGATTACAAAGAACTGGAACTATTCTAGACTCCTTGGTACCCTCCAATTGGACTACAGGGGCATAAACTTGCTTGTGTCAGGTTTCAGGCTTACTGAGCATATTACTGATCATTTGTGGAGTGATGACATCTTTATGATGTCACTGTGGAGCACTTAGTGAGCTCATGAGGTCATTGTGGAGTTGCTCAGTCAGCCATGATGTCATTGGAGCTAAATGATGTCATATGAGTTATGCAATGAGTTATAGGAGTTCATGCTGCTGTTTCAGGTCCCTGGTGGCTGAGTGGCCATGTGGCTGCCATGTGACGATTACCTGATTAGGAAATGGGTGCCTGGTTGTGTCTTTGTGCCTTTGCAATAGCGATATCTTGCACCACAGGAGGAGTAGCCCAAGAAACGGAAGTGAGTTGATGATGCAAAGTGAGAGAGGTCTCTCTTGAGTGAAATAGGACAATATATAGCCAGGATCTGGCCTTGGTTCATAACAGGTGGTGTGTTCAAGCCTGTTCTGGGGCCTGATGGTGGTGGGCAAGGTGCGTGTTAGCTCCCTGTGCCCCCCCCTCACCATTGGTCACTGACATCATCAGCATATCAGTACTCTTCCCATCACTTTGGTGCCTTGAATGAGGACAAAACACATGATATGCATGACTATATTATGAACATTACCCTTGCAAAGGGCTCTGGGGAGTACTGTATCTGTCAGTCACATCCCTCTGTGTGTAACATTGTATTGTCTCAAGTGTTTCCCAGCTAAGGCTCCAACCATATACTATATGTATAGGGCCAGTGGTGTAAATACATATACAGTTGCCTACTATCTATATACACTATATATACAGTTGTTGTATTACAAGATCTACTGAGCAGAGCCATGCTTTTTTTGTGGTGGTTTTGGCTTGTTCACATCCAAGAGTCCTAGTGGTTCTTGTTTTGACTCTCATGTAGGTCCCTTGGTCAATGCTCACTTCCTTGGTCCAACAGTTTCACTCACATGCATGACCCCAGACACACCACACCACATACTAATTTTGACATCTCTGATGTTTCTATTTTTCATTCTCGGTACCCTCCATTTAAAAGCTAGATTTCATTCCAGTTCCAATGGGCTATTTTTTATGATTTTTTGTTTAGAATTTGGCAAGATACATGAAGTTCTTTCTACCAACCCTTTTCTTTCAGAAATTTCCGGTGTGTCATGTTATCTGAAAACAACAATAGTGTACCACCAGAGTACTATATTACCCTGTACATTCGTCACCCCCGGTCATTCATCAGGTACACTCAGGTCACATTGGTCACAGTGCCATTTTCAAAGTCTGATTCATCACTGCACTGTGAATCTGTGAAGATGGTTGAGGAGCGGGTGAAGTTTTTAGGTTACATACTGTATTTTGTGTATGTATGTACCTAAGATATCACACTCACAACCATTATTGCCGTTTTCAGCGCACTTGGCGGAGCTTGAATTCCACCCAAATCGGCGCAGAAACCCCCTCAAACATGTGGGATGAATATCTCCCTCAAAACAGCTTCAATTCATATGAAATTTATTGTCCCTGAATCGCCTGAATGAGGGCTAGGCAGCCCCATTGTTTTCATGAGATTTGAGTGAGAATTGGTGGAGCTGGACTCAAGCCACCTCCACATGTGTATTAGATGAATTACAACTCAAAATCATGGTCTATATCTATTATTTTTCCCTCATGTTGTACCCATGGGCTGTCTTGAGGCAGCCCCATAGTGTTTTTGACTCAAGTGTTGTGGTGTGCAACATTGTTTTCAGTGTGATTGGAGTGACGGCCAGCCACTCATTGCCCCTCTTACCTCTCCATTCTGACCATACACATACCCTGCGCCCATGCCCGCTCCAGCCTCCGTCCCTACATCGTGCACCATTGCCTCCGCCTTGCCTGCCTTGCCCATCGTCCCTGCGGTTCCCATCTCGTCCACCGTTCCCGTCACCTCATTCACCGCCGCCATCCTCGACTCGCCAGCCATCATCGCCTCGGCTCCACCTGCCCTCGCCGTCCCAGCATCGCCCGCATTCACCATCGTCGCCACCTGCCCTCGCCGTCCCAGCATCGCCCACATTCGCCATCATCGCCACCTCGTCTGTCCCCGCTGCCGTAGCCTCAGCCGTGACATCGCCTATCGCCACTGTCCCCGTCTTAGCCCAACCAGCTCCCGCGCCCTCAGTGTCGCCTGCTATGGCCACTGTCTCAGCTCCATGCACAACCACCATCTCAACCTCGCCCACCGACGTTTTAGCGCCGCCCGCCACTTCAGCCCTCGCAGCCTCGTCTGCCACCCCTGCCTTCGTCTCATCCGCTCCCGCGCCCTTAGTCGTCTCGTCGCCCTCAGTCTCGTCCGTCGCCTCGTCCGTTGCCACAGTAGCCTCAGTCGTGCCAGCCGCCGACTTCGCATCAGTCTCCGTCTTAGCCTCGCCCGTACTCGTCAGTTCAGCCCAGTCTGTCATAGCACCAGCATCGCCAGCCGCCGCCGTCTCCACCCTGCCCTCAGCCTCAGTTTTCTCAGTCTCAGCCGCCGCCACCACGCCCCTAGTTTTGCCAGCCGTCTCCGTCGCCCCAGCTTCAGATCAGTGAACCACCGCCACCGCGCTCTTAGCCTTGCCAGCCGCCTTAGTCTCGTCAGCCGCCACCGTAGCCTCAGCCTCAGCCACCGACATCTTAGCACCACACGCCGCCGTCTCCACCACCGTCTCACAAGCCACCGCCGCCACGCCCTTGTCAGCCACTGCCGCCGTCGCCCCTGCGTCGCCCTCAGTCGTCGCCTCCGCCCCGTCCACCTCCACCATCGCACCAGCTCAGTCCGCCGCCACCTTCTCAGTCTCAGCCTCAGTCTTCTCAGTCTCAGCCGCCGCTTTAGTAGTTTCGCGCGACACCAGCACCGCCGCACCGTCGCAACCCCTCGCCACCAGCACCACCCCAGAAGACCAAGAAGGCTTCGGCCACGAACTTAGCCACGACACGCCACAACAGGAGCAGAAGCCGCCGTCGCAGGAGAAGCAGTCACGGACGCCAACAGCACACCGCACGCCGCCTCCCACATCGCCTCCCCATCTGTTCGCACGCTCTCGCCCACATCTGCTGCCGACACCTGCAGTGGAGACGACCCCGCCACCACCGCCGCAAGACGACAGATCCCACCCCCACGCAAGCCGCCCCACGCATCCTCTTTCTCGAGTCCTCGCCACCTACGTCTCTATCTACGAACTCACGCTCACCGCCTACGCCTTCGCTCCTCGTCCACGCCTGCTGCCACCACCTGCAATGGAGACGACCACGCCGCCACCGCCACAAGACAACACCACCACCACGCAGCCGCCATCTCATCACCGCCGCCCTCATCTCCATCACCTCCGTTTCCCATCGCCCTCGCCTCTTCCGTCATCGCCATCGCCGATCGCCGCCTTCGCGTCTTCCGCAGCACAAGCAGCCGCGACCGCCACACGCGCCCATGCACGCCTCGGCACACTAGACGCGTTCGCGTCTCAAGCCTTTCACGACCGCCTCAACCGTCTCAACCAGTCTTGATTCATTTTCATGCCATTCATCTCTAGTACCTCTCTCCTGTATATAAAAACACCCTAGCTACTCTGTAGTAGAAAGAGTTCAGAATAGGACCCCTCTTTGCAACCCACTCCTCTCTGTCTGTGAAAAACAAGAAGGATGGTCAGAATCAAGAGGTGAGAGGGGTGATGAGTGGCTGGCCGCGACTCCAATTGCACTGGAAACAACGTTGCACACCACAACACTTGACTCAAAAACACTATGGGGCTGCCTCAAGACAGCCCATGGGTACAACATGAGGGAAAAATAATAGATATAGACCATGATTTTGAGTTGTAATTCATCTAATACACATGTGGAGGTGGCTTGAGTCCAGCTCCACCAATTCTCACTCAAATCTCATGAAAACAATGGGGCTGCCTAGCCCTCATTCAGGCGATTCAGGGACAATAATTTTCATATGAATTGAAGCTGTTTTGAGGGAGATATTCATCCCGCATGTTTGAGGGGGTTTCTGCGCCGATTTGGGTGGAATTCAAGCTCCGCCAAGTGCGCTGAAAACGGCAATAAGTAAATGGCTCAAAGTCAGTACTAAGGAGTGTGTGGATTGTACAGTGGGTATCCATAGGGAAAATATGGATGAGTCTTGTAGGTTCCATCATTAAGACTGCAAAGGGCCTTTAACATGGAACCTGAAAGCAACAAGAGGGTTTTCCTTGACGTACCATCCATCAATAACAATGGCACATCAAGGAGTGACTGGTGCATCTGACAAAAACATGTATGGTTTCAAGCTCTGCTCAGCAAGAACCAGCAGGCATGACATCACACACAAAATCCCCCCCCAGAAGGGACTCCTTCAATAATCAATATCTCATTGTGAAAATGGCTGAACACCTTTAGATATCATATATTAGATGGTGTGCACAGTACCAGGTCACTGGAAGGCCTCTGAGGTGAGATATTTCAAAAGTGATGAATAACCAGGAGCTTTTGACTTTTAGCAGTGGGTTGGATGATCAAGAATTACCATAAAAGGCAATTGGGTCAGCAAGAGAATTGGGGGTTCAATCATGCACTAAATTACACATATAAGTGAGTTAACAGTAACATAACTACTTACCTTTTTCCCCTACCAAATCAAAAACAAATGTTATCCTATTTCCAATTGACTGGCACATCATCCGCCCCATCCACTCCATCTGCTGCTTCTGACCCAAGCACCCCTTGCATGACACAACATTTAAAGTTCAGGCATGCCCCTTCAAAGATCATTGCCAATTCTGGAAAGAGGGGAGGTTTTTATTATGACCAGGAGCATGGCAGATACCCCATGGAATGGCTGACAGCAGCCAATTTTGATGCATGGCACCGGCAAGAAGAACTGGCTTATGCAATTGAATTGATTACATCCAGCACTGAGCATGGGCAGGGATAGACAAAAAAGGGTTTTGTCTGTTCCCACCAACTATCTGGGGGAGCTTCATATTATGTAAAGAAGCACCCCGATTGCACACGGAGATCTGAGATCAAGAAGATGGGTTGCCATTGCCAAATAGTCATCAAATCTTATGCAGACATGCCTACCATTCTCAGACAATATGCAAGTGAGCATGATCATGAAATTGGAATTGCTAATCTCACTTACACACAAATGTCACACATAGCATGTGATAAAATTAGATCCTTGTTGTCAAGGAAGGTTGATCCACAGAAATAGTAAGTGTGCATTGAATTTATTTTTAATTGCTAACCTAATGAATTGAAAGGTACATGATATTCAGGATTCATTGCCTGATGGCAGCCAAGACCGATTCATCTCACTTCAGGATGTGAGCTGCATGGCCTAGGAAATTGAAGATGATAATATCAGGCTGCATCCAGAGGATGCTATCTCCACCAGGCTCTGGTTGGACAGATTGAGAGATGAAAATACAAATGTGTTTTACAAAGACAGGCTGCACAGTGCCCCATCTCAGTCAAATCTGCAGGAAGATGCATATGTGTTATGCATCCAGACTCCTTTCCAAATGGAGGCATTCTGCTGTCTTGGGAACAGCTTCATCAGTATCAATGCAACTCATAATATTTACTCAATATCTAGCATGCTTACCTTTTCTGGATAGGTGTGCCTGTTGCCTGGATGCTGGCATCCAATGGAACAACAGACACAATATCCTTTTTTGTCCGTTGGGTCAGGGGTGCCAGTCTGGCTATCTGGCCATCTATTATTATGACAGATCATGATGCTGCACAGATTGCCACCCTCAAGATTGCCTGTCCAGGAAGTCAGATATGGCTTTGCAAGTGGCACATGTTGTGTGCAATGTGATCACACTTCAATACAGCTGAATTTCCTGATCTGTGGGATAAGATCAAGAGATGGGTACAGACAGATGATCAGGCTGACTTTCTGTAAAACTGGGAGGAGATCTCCACTGATCCTCAGGTCCCACAAAGTTTTGTGAACTACCTTGGGTGTGAATGGATGCCTGTGGTGCATATGTGGTCCATTGTTTTCCAGAAAAATCAACTTAATCATTTTTTAGATATCATCACATCCTCAAATCACACTGGCTTGATGGCAAGTGCTGTCACAGAACTGGTACCTCAAACTGGACCAGCAACCGGGCTAGCCTACCCGGACAGACCTTGCGTCCAACTCATGTCTTATGACTCATTTGTAGACTCATGTATCCCATCATGTTCTAGCATGTTCTCATTATGATAGCCTCACCGTTCCCTTAAGGACACTATTTGATATAGTGTTCCCTATGTATATAAGACTGCCAAATAGCAAGAACAAGCCTTAAGCTTGTTCTCTTGTGAAATATCACTAGATTACACTTCAGGACCACCTACCTTTGAGCTTTCGAGCTCATTGTCTGAAAACCTCTGAATTGCTAAGTCTTCCAGATGCGAAGACTTATCAAGACCTTCTCTACTCTGCAGTACACACTAGCTCTCGCTGTGTTGTCACTGAGATCCCCGATTCTCACAAGAACTCATTGTCTTGTTCAATTTCCCTGCACTTGTCTTGCACATGAAACAATTTGTCAATGACACTGCCCCTAGTTGGTGACAAGTGCAATTGGTGGATCAATCAAATCTTGTTTGTGCTAGTGCATCAAATAGTGCCATATTACCAAAACAGGCACAAACATCAGAAAGTCAGGCTCAATGGTCGGAACCTGGTGGCTGACAGGCATTGGAAACTTTTTGCCTGCACCCAGAGCATATCACAAGATTTGATCTTGCAATTTGATGAGATCTGCTTTCACATTGCTTCACAATCCCAGTCCAGCAAGTTTTACTCAATTGATCTGATGAAGTCAACTTGTGATTGCACAGATTATCCACGGATTAGATTCTGCAAACACATTGCAGCAATCTACATCCACTTTCCTCACCTCTGTCCTGAAGAGAGAACCCAAAAAGCTCCCATAGAGAGTTCAAATAAATTCCCTGACCCACCATCCCCATCCACCAGGCCAAGGGAGAGCCTAGTATCTCTCTCACAGAAGATCATATTGTTATCATGCAATCTCACATCTAGGCTTGAGGATGCTAATCAATCAGCAGAGATCATCAAGGCTGCATAGGCTGCCAAATACAGTTTGGCAGCCGCAATTAATATAATTCAAGGTTACAAGGTCTTACCCAATAAGGAGGTAATTGTGCCCAATCAGCATACATGGACAGAGACAGCCAAGCATATGGGTGTCAAACAGGGCCCAAAATAATTGACCAGTCTCCCTGACATGTGAGGACTGACAGCACAAAGTATTGGCATTGCTAAGGGAAAATGCTGCCATGTTCACAATGATCCATACACCAGGGATGAATGGTCAGACAAGCATGCCAAGCCTGATGCAACATCTGCTGCAGCGAATGCACACATGTGTGCCCTTGGGAACTGTCATCTCAAACCCCCCTCCCTTGGAACCCCCCTTGGAATCCCCCTCCCTCAGATGCCACCGCCTCCCTTGCACCAGGTCCCTTCAGACTCACATGACTGCCTATTCTAGCAGCCTTGTCTTCTGCTGATCCTTACAATAGAAAATCTTTATTTGTATTGTAATTTATTTTCCAGATACATAATAAATAAGTGATTAAATAAGGGATTAAGAAAATACTTTGGTGTCATTTACACGCATGATTGAAGCCCTGATTCTCTTGCTGACCCAATCACCTTTTATAGTAATTTTGGATCATCTAACCCACTGCTAAAAGTATGCAACTATGACTGGGGGTGACAAATGTACAGGGTAATATAGTAGGGATGCGCATTATTACAAAAGCATGAATGGGAAATTTTCCCACACACATGACAAACCTCGTTCTTGCAACGGGTCACCTGTGCTATCACTTCCTGTGGAATTGGTAGCTGGTGGGGTTGGAAGGCCAGAATGGGTGGATGCAGCACCAGGGCTGGGGGGCTCTGAGAGATCAGGTAGCTCTGATGATGAAGTTGAGGAAGGGGTGGACCCATCGCCAAGGAAAATTGCAGACAATGGATGGTGCTTGTGTCACTGACTGGGGGTGGTGTCACTGACAAATCTGTTCACATGCGAGATGTGCGCACTGAGTTGAGCGAGAATGAAAGGTTCTTGTGAAGTTTGGGGATCTTGGTGATGACAATGCCAAGGCAATTGTGTACCATGGAGAGGAAAAGACAAACAATAATCCTTCGCGTTTGAAGACTTAGAGGAATGGGAAGTTCTCAGCAAATGTCAGGTTTATATACATATAGAATACTATATCAAATAGTAGTATTCACGAGGAAACAATGTGGTGATCATACTAGAACATTCAAGAACAAGGTGGTACAGGTGAGGCAGTATGAGTCATTAGAACATACAAGAAACATGAGGTTCATCCAGGTTTGCTTTTCTGGTTGCTGGTCCAGTCCGATGTACCAGTTGTTGTGACAGCTTGGATGAGAAAGAGGGGTGAGATGTCATCTAGTGGAAAGGTTGGAAAGGGAGCAACTGGACATAAAGAGAACTGGAGAGGGGATTTAAGAGGGGCCATTGACTGCCCTTAACACAAAGGTGAGACAGGGGGCAAGAAAACATGCTGGTCCGATCCCTGTTGACGGAGCAGGTGGGGAACAAAGCAGTCATGTGGCCCATTTGATGACAGGATAGGAGATGAAGGTCAAGTAGAATTGATTGAAAAATGTACAGCACTGGTTAGCGACCCCATCGTGGGAATATTTCACGGGAAATGCCGAACCTAGCTAGGACATGATTGATCGATCCTCTTGCTGATGATATGCTTAATCCTCCCTTCGAGAGATCTCATCCCAATGACGAGATGGGTTTTCTCCGGTGGCTTAAAAAAAGTCGTTTCCACTGCTTGCTGATCTGAGATGCCACTGTGGCATCTCAGATCAACAAGCAGAAAAGGATTTTGACGACCGTCCCATGTCTGATTGGGTTCCTCCTGTTTTCCTCCTATATAACGGCTTCGGTCAGTAACTGGTCGGCATAATACATGTGCCCCGATTACGAAGAGTAGTCGATTCTTTCATGACCTGTTTGTATAGCAATCCAGCCGGATGGATGAACGCCATTTTTTCCCTTTGTGGCTGTCCATCCCTTATGGTGGCCACCATTCCTAATGGTTCAGATGGTCACTTTAACGGTAGTATCGTGCATGGTACTGTCAGTGTCAGTTCACTACCATCTCGGCGGTCACAAATGTCACGAAAGTAACGGACATGTAACACATGCCGAATTAATGCTATTCTCACTACCCACCGACTCAACTCATCGATAACCACTCATCTGCCCTCCCTGTGTACTATCACCCTTAATGCTCAAGCTTTTTGTATATCCGATTGGACTAGGCATCCCTTTCCCAGTCAAAATTGAAGAGTCGGAGACCGTCGGCGATCTAAAAAAAGCAATTTTGCGTGAAAACCCCAACGACTTCAAAGATATTGACGCCCGCCGGCTTGTCCTCTACCAAGTCGACTTGCGTTATGGCGAGAACCTTGAGGATGCTGCCAAACAAGCCACGAAAGACCTAGACCCGCTGAAAGACCCGCTTAGCTTGCTGTCCGAAATATTCCTGACGGCGGTTCCTTCAAAGACGATCAGCATTGTTGTGGAGAATCCAAAGATCAGAGAGAGTGAGTCCCCGACGAACGTTGCTGATGACATTATGCTTAATCCTCGCTTCCCAATTTCATCCCAATTACGACGTGGCAACTCATGACATTCTTGTGCGGTGACCATGTCATTTTTACAGATGTGGCTGAAGTCAGCCAGGCGCTCAACTCGGAACTGGTCAAAGAGTACAAAGACATCTTCATCAATGTGTCCAATTGGGGAGACTTCGAGGAGGCCGATATCCACGGCAATCATATTGTGGAAGCGACAGCGGTACCACAATTTGTTACAGAGTTTGAAAAAAAGCTGGACAGCAAGCCGACTGTGACCCCTGATGTGCGATGTTTCCTTGACTTGTCCGTCTGCTTTCCGATTTTGACTGTTTAATGTAGTTGTATTCCGCGTGCGAATGTATCTCCGGTCAATCCTTGGCTGCTGCATATGATAGAAGCAACGAGGCCATGGACATCGACGATGGGCCACCCGAGGAATCCATCTCCGACTTCCGATCTCTGGGTGAGCGGGAGGTGCCTCGTCAAGCCCAGGGAGACGAGATGTCACATGTGGTGTATATTATGTCCGATAAATGGCCAAGCCATCAGCAACGGCAACAGAATCGCAACGATGCTTTCAAGGAACGTGTGGCCCAGATGATATTTTTCGGAAAGTTGTACTACTATGTTCAAGGGCAAAGAACGATCACGGCTCATCTGTAAGTTTTCACTTGGTCCATCTATCACGACTCAGCATCTTGCGTAGAGGCCACGAGCCATGGCCTTTCGATCTTATCGTCAAACATGAAAACGAAACCGGACCAACACAATTCCGCAAATACAAACCTCGTAGCGATTTCCGCTTATCGAAGTCACGTCTTCCTCGACTGCTAGTTGAAGTTGATTCGACGTCAAGGGTATATGACGACCCCAACCGAAAGCCTGTGGACCTTATCCGGATGCTTTTGGCAGGGGCCGCCGTGGTCCGTTTTGCAAACAAATTCTTGGAATCGTTCAAGGGGCGGGATTTCGTGCTCGTTGCTGTCTATATCACGAGCAAAGGAGTAGCAAGTCGTTATACGATTTTTCAGGATCCGGATGATCCGAATTCGCCATTCGTATGTCGTCCCCTGGGTTTCGAGTAAGCTCGTTGGCTGAATGATCGTAGGTTTATTACAACCAAAAGGTATTTTCGTTTGGGACCTCGGATGGCCGCATCGAGTTTGCACGCCAGTTGTACAACCTTAATTATATGCTAGAAGGGGCAAACGAAGGCAAAGACACGGAATCAAATGTTGACAGGCTCAAGGAGAAGATCTTGAAATATAGCAAGAAATTTCCTTTGGAGTCGATGTTCGGCAAGGGCACCAAGAAGAATGCCGATAAGACAGATGACGGTGCAGGTACCGGTGGAGGTAGGGGCGCGGGTGCGGGAAGCGCAGATGCAGCAGACCACATGGAGTTCCGAGCACACGGGTATGAGGTGGAACCTGAAGTCGTGGTGGATAACCGCGGTAACGTGTTCGAGCCGCTTGTCAAGGTGTGGTAAACCTTTTCTACTCATTTTACGCGCTGACGCTTGGCCCCCAGATGCCGTCGCACATCCTCAAGGTGTATCGACCGTCGAACCCGAAAAATGTACTCATCGCGAAAAAAGTTCGCGAGGAATCGAAAGAGATCGCGATCTTCAACCTTCTTGATTCCATCCAGCCCAAGTCGAGACACATTATCTCGCTAATCGATTCGTTCCATATCTCGTCGAGGACGTGGCTCATTCTACCTAGAATGAGCTCTCTCGCGGATTATGTCACGATCTGCCCTGACGAACTTTATGGCAAGGTCGCTCAAGTCTGTGGGGGTCTCATTGAGGGCCTAGCGTATCTTCACAGACACTACATCGCTCACAGGGACATCAAGCCTCACAACCTTCTTGTCGACCGAGACTTTGACTTAAAATCATCGATTTCGATATCGCTATGCAAGTGAAGGATGAGAACGAGGAAGTTGATGACCAATGCGGGACGAAGCATTGGATGGCACCGGAGATCGGCAAGTCGTGGTACAGTCCGATCAAGGCCGACCGATGGTCTTGCGGGCATGTTATATTGCATCTTCTTGACGCAGTCGGGAAAGAAGACAATCAATGGAAAGCAATCGCGAGGAGGCTGGAGGCACATGATGCAGACAAGCGGCCGTCGTTACTTGAATGGCCCATATGGTTCGCACCCCCGCCCTCGAACGTCGTCAACATAGCTGGTGAGATAAAGGCCCTGCGGCATCGCCAAGGCACAATGAAGGTCGATGGAGAAAACGCAATGCCCCTGCAGGCGAAGAAGCAGAGACTGACAGAATTTGACCGGAACGAGGGGGGGAGGGAGTTCGGAGGACCTTACGAACCACAGGCATCGCAACCCGTGGTTAGAGTTTGTTGAACTCGTGGCACTTGTTGGTAGTGGTGTAGGCACATAGAATGTTGATACCCAGTCCCCAGTATCTATTATGTCTGTGAATTGTTCCCCGCTATGATTTTTCTAGATCCACTTTTAACGTACGTACGCGCCAGAGAGTAGAGCAGGACGCGCGTTATTACAAAAGCACGCATGGGAAAATTTCCCACACACATGACAAAGCGTTCCCTCCAAGCACGAATGCTTCCACTGGTACAGTATGCCACTGCTTTACCAATATCCCGACCGGAGTCGGTTGATCTTCACATTTTGCCGATGATATCGCTCCTCAGGTTGGCATGCGGCGTATTCGCCACCCTTCTAAACCTCAGCTGGTCCCCCAAAAGCTGAGGTTATGGATCCCCGACTTAGCGCTTGTCCATCTCGCTACATATCTATCAGCCGTTTCCTCGTAGACCATCTTTGCCCGCCCTCCTACAGTTTCTCCGACGGTATCTACTATGTCGATCATCGGCTTGGACGAAGATCTTAAAGTCGCTCGTCGTGAGGAGTAAGTTGACGCACGCTCATCTCCCTCACATCTCCAGACTGAGACGGCCTAAGCATCTACCAAACCATCGACCCCAAGGTTCATTATGACGCACAAACATTCGCGGGCAAGGTCGTACTGATCACCGGCGCATCTCGTGGCATCGGCGTAGAAATTGCGTTGCAATACGCTCGCGCCGGCGCCGCCCTCGCGCTAGTGGCCCGAACGCAAGCCGGCCTCGACGCGAGCAGAGACGCAATCCTTCGCGAGCGTCCCTCTGCGCAGGTTCTTACCTTCCCCGCCGACGTAAGGGATGTGACCAAGGCAGAGGAGGCTGTCGCTGCTACCATAACCCGCTTCGGTCGTCTGGACATCCTCGTTGCTAATGCCGCTACCATCCGCCGCCTAGATTTACGTGCGTGTGCTCAACATCTCTTTGGCTGTGCATCACTGGCTGATTATTTTCCCCCACAGCATTCGCATCTAAGGATCCAAAGGGGTGGTGGGATGTTCTTGACGTCAACATTCGTGGCACATACAACTTCATCCAGTGCGCGTGTCTCACATCCCCGCCATCATGATCCAAGCTCACCCCTCTATTGACTAGTTTTGCTGTTCCAGAATTGCTTAAAACGAAAGGCCAGGTGGTCGTTCTCACGTCAATAGGAGCTCAACTTCGATTACCGACATCGAGCGAATACGCACTATCGAAATTTGCCCTTAACCGTCTTGTAGAGTTTGTCACAGTCGGTAAATGCTTTTTCTTCTTTATTGTCCCTTCGCACTGTTCTAAACGCCCGTTCATTGTCACCCTGCAGAGTATCCTGCCATCAAAGCGTTCTCTGTCCACCCCGGTGTTGTCCAGACTGATCTGTTTGAAGAGTGCGCCGGCTCCTATCCAGTTGACTCCACTGTTGGGTTGGCTGCTGCGACGATATTGTATTTGACTTCCGGCAAGGCCGACTACCTCAGCGGTCGTTATGTTTCTTCATCGTGGGATCTTGGTGATGTTGAGCGTGATTGGAAGGAAAAGATATTGGCACAGAACAGCCTTGTCAATAAGCTTTCCATCCCAAATTGAATTACTAGCCGATTACTCATTACCCCTCCTTTGATACTGTCGTAATATTGGTTCGCCACCGCTGAAGTCTCTCGAAAATCGAAATCGCTGTCGAACTGACCGCAATGAGCTTTTCTTCATTAATACCAACGATGACAGCAGGCAAAACCTTCAGCGGTTCGGAGGACAGCTTTATTTTACAGAAAGTAGAGCGATACACACAAACAAGGATCCTTCGCTTCGTTCCGCCGGTGCCACCTACCCATCATGAGTAGGGGAGTCGTTCGTATGATGGCAGTCCCTTCCGGATTTCATGTCTGTACACCCAATCATGATTCATGAGATACAGTGTGCCATCTAGACCTTTTCGTTGCGACGTGACTTACGAGTGTCAGCCGCAGCCAGCCTGCCATAGGCTCGGATCCAGCTGTCTACTTCAACCACCATTGGGCATCTGCAAATCTCCCGCAAATCAAGAGACAAGTCGATGCTGAGTCCGCCGCCGATGCACATGCTCATTCGCATCCGAATCCCAATCAACGTGGGATTTAGGCGAGCATAACGGAATTGACGTAAAGACATTCGCCGGCTAGGTTCTGGCCCTCCTCTTCTTTCCCTGGAGATGAGCACTGATGCACTGATGTTCCCACCGTCAGGACACGACTCTACGCCCCAAATCTACGGGATGATTCGGACTGACAAACGCCCTGTGACAAACCAATTAGCTTCTCCGATCTAGGCCAGGTCCCCTATTCAAGCGCACGCTACTGTGTAGTTAAGAGTGCCACTATCACATTATGTGCATGATCTCATATCACCTCTGATATCAGGATGGGGTGCCCGCTCCAGTCGGAAGTACGGCCACAGCACCGAAGTATGACCAGGTCGGCAACCCACCGCCCCCAAGCATCCGACGACAACACACCATGTCCTTTCATTTGTCCCTATGTCATTCAACGTTGAACAGTACCTCCGCCAAAGCTTGGATACGTTGAATCCTGTAATTTGACGTCCATTCATCGTCAAACCGGGAAGCTGGTGAGGTCTTGACTAGACGAAGCGCCCTCCCGAGATAACGAGTCCCGTGGTGAGTCCCGTAGTAAAGTATTATCAAGCAACTGACTAACCAATCCCTCGATGTGTAACGGCCTTTCATTCAAGCTTCCCAAGCGCCGATTGCCCAATCGATGATATGTATTCTTGGGAAGATAACGATGTGCCTACAAGACAAGTTGAGATCGCACCAACTGACATTCTGCAAAACTGACGAGGCATTATCCCATCATCGGGAGTATAGTGATACTAACCCATTTCGGTCCTGACTCATGACGTCGGCGTTAGTCTGTGTTCCCTCTTCTGAATTGAAATTGTTCATAGTCTCAGTAAGCCAACATCAGGAAAAAATGTCTATTTCCTCGCCGAGTGTGAGAAACCTTCGTCATTGCCATCGGGTGACGGACATATAAACTGCCCATGCGCCCATATCCCGTCTAGTTTGAATTCTCAAAGACAACGGTCAGTATGTCATTTCTTGGCTTGGACGAAGATCTCAAAGTCTCCAGTCGTGGCGAGTAAGTCTGACGCGTCCTCGTATCTCTTGTGCCTCACGAGCTGAGACAACGATAACTCAAGCATCTACCCGACGATCGACCCCAAGGTCCATTATGACGCACAGACATTCTCAGGAAAGGTGGTGCTAATCACGGGCGCATCCCGTGGCATCGGTGCAGAGATTGCGTTGCAATACGCTCGCGCTGGAGCCAAATTATCATTGGTCGCTCGCACACAAGCTGCCCTTGACGCTATCAGGGATGCAATCCTTCGTGAACGTCCAACTGCGCAGATCCTTACTTCCCCAGCCGACGTGAGGGATGTGACCAAGGCAGGAGAGATCGTGGCTTCCACTGTTGCCCGTTTTGGTCGTCTGGACATCCTCGTTTCTAACGCTGCTATTCTCCGTCGCATGGACCTACGTATGTTTACACCACGTATCGTTTCACCAGCTGACTTTGTGCCACTCTTAGCGTTCGCGTCTAAGGATCCCAAAGGATGGTGGGATGTTGTTGAGGTCAACATTCGTGGCACATACAACTTCATCCAGTGCGCGCGTCTCACATTTACGCGATCGTGCTCCTGCACGCTTACTCTCTATGCACTAGTTTTGCCGTCCCTGAATTGTTAAAAACGAAAGGCCAACTGGTCATTCTTACATCAGTGGCAGCTCAAATGCGAATTCCAACAGCAAGCGAGTACTGCGTGTCGAAATTCGCCCTTAATCGTCTTGCAGAGTTTGTCACCGTTGGTGAATCTTGTTCATTTTTATCTTGCATCGATTCCAAATGTCAGCTTATTGTCCTTTTGCAGAGTATCCTGACATCAAGGTCTTCGCCGTCCACCCCGGTGGTGTCAAGACGGATATGTATGCGGTGGCCGACACCGATTGGGAAGCTAACGCCACTGTCGGTTTATCTGCTGCGACGATATTGTACTTGACGTCAGGCAACGCTGACTATCTTAATGGTCGATATGTTTCTTCGACGTGGGACCTAGGTGAAGTTGAACGCGATTGGAAGGAAAAGATATTGGCACAGAACGGCCTGGTCTCCAAGCTTTCCATCCCGGTATGACCGATTCGACGCACGTCACGGCCGGTTTCGAAGACGCAAGTTCAGTTAGTACTACATTGTTGTGTTACTAGTTGGAATATGTGAGAAACGATCGGATTGACAAATCGGACTGCTGCCGAAGGCCCGAAGTGATTTCTAAATGTGTTTCTAAATGTGCTGTGTGTTGTGATAGCACCGCAATGAACTCCATTTTCATTCTCAGATAGCTGTCGACGTCGTCGGCCGCAGGACAGTGGCGAATCATGGCCTCTTGTTTTCGTCCTATGACTGTATTTTGGGAGAAGGTCATTACAACTGATCAGACATATAAATTTACTTATCAGTTATGTAGCTTGATTTTAGATGTATCATAACCTCGATTATCGAATCGGAACCGTCCAATTGATAATGATAACTGACTTGTAGTTATGTAATTTTAAATAATATGGTGATAAATCATATAATTAGGGTTTATTGGAATTTACATACAATAGTGATAATTAAGCTGAGCTTCATTGCTGGTGGTCATTGTTCAAAAATCCTCCTGACGACCTGACTGACCGTGAGTCGAAGATGACCATCTGTCCGTCCGCCACGAGCCTGCCAGGTTGCATCAATGTTCATTCTCTCCTATGGTGCCATATACATATATCCGATGCTGGAGCGCGGCCGTCGTTCTGAAAGTGGTGGCCACCAAAATCTCAAGGCCCGATTTCAATTTCGGCGTGCGGCTGTGCCAGTGCCGCCCAACCCACCCATGAGTAGGGGAATCGTTCGTATGTTGGCAGCCCCCTCAGATTTTATTTCTGTACACCCAATCATGATTCATGAGATACAGCGTGCCGTCTAGACCTTTTCGTTGCGACGTGACTTTAACTTCTTACCGATGGCCCCCCGATTTACGCCATAGGCTCGGATCCAACCGTTCCACTTCAAACTCCAGGGCCAGGGCATCTGCATGAAGAGACCAACAGTCGGCTTAGTCCTGGCTCGATGCTGAGTCCGGCGCCGATGCACACGCTCATTCGCATCCGAATCGATGTGGGATTCAGGCGAGCATTTCGGAATTGACGTAAGGACATTCGCCGGCTAGGTCCTGGACCTCCCTGGAGGTGAGCACCATCAGGACACGACTCTACGCCCCAAGTCCATGGGATGATGACTCGGACTGACAGGCGCCCTGTGACAAACCCATCAGCTTCTCCGATCTAGGCCAGGTCTCTCTATTCAACCGCACGCTACTGTAGTCAGAGTGCGACTATCACATTACGTGCATGATTTCGTATCACCTGTGATGAGTCACCGAGCTCATTTCTGATATCAGGATGGGGTGCCCGGAGCGCTCCAGTCGGAAGTACGGCTACAGCACCGAGATATGACCAGGTCGGCAACCACCACCCCCAAGCATCCGACGACAACTTACAATGTCCTTTCATTTGTCCCTATGTTATTCACGTTGAACAGTACCTCCGCCGAAGCTTGAGATAAATATTACATTGAATCCTGTTATTTGACGTCTATTCATCGTCAAACTGGGAAACTCGCGAGATCTTGACTAGACGAAGCGCCCTCCCGAGATGAGCGCATTAGCAAAACCTAGCGTGAGTCCCGTAGTTTAGTATTAGCAAGCAACTGACTAACCGATCCCTTGCCCAAAAAACCGACATGTGTATACCCTTTCAAGCTTCTCAAGCGCCGATTGCCCAATCGATGATATGCATTCTTGGGAAGATAACGATATGCCTACAAGACAAGATCGCACCAATTGACAGTCTGCGAAACTGACGAGGAGGCATTATTCATCATCGGGAGTACGTGGATACTATCCACCTCGGTTCTGACTCATGACGTCGGCGTTAGTATGTGTTCCCTCTTTTGAATTGAAATCGTTCATAGTCTCAGTAAGCCAAGAAATGTCTGTTTCCTCGCCGAGTGTGAGAAATCTTCGTCATTGCTATCTGGTGACGGGCATATAAACTGCCCATGCGCCCATATCCCGTCTAGTTTGAATATTCTCAAAGACAATGGTCAGTATGTCATTTCTTGGCTTGGACGAAGATCTCAAAGTCTCCAGTCGTCTTGAGTAAGTCTGACGCGTCCTCGTATCTCTTGTGCCTCACGAGCTGAGACAACGATAACTCAAGCATCTACCCGACGATCGACCCCAAGGTCCATTATGACGCACAGACATTTGCAGGAAAGGTGGTGCTAATCACGGGCGCATCCCGTGGCATCGGTGCAGAGATTGCGTTGCAATACGCTCGCGCTGGAGCCAAATTATCATTGGTCGCTCGCACACAAGCTGCCCTTGACGCTATCAAGGATGCAATCCTTCGTGAACGTCCAACTGCGCAGATCCTTACTTCCCCAGCCGACGTGAGGGATGTGACCAAGGCAGGAGAGATCGTGGCTTCCACTGTTGCCCGTTTTGGTCGTCTGGACATCCTCGTTTCTAACGCTGCTATTCTCCGTCGCATGGACCTACGTATGTTTACACCACGTATCGTTTCACCAGCTGACTTTGTGCCACTCTTAGCGTTCGCGTCTAAGGATCCCAAAGGATGGTGGGATGTTGTTGAGGTCAACATTCGTGGCACATACAACTACATCCAGTGCGCGCGTCTCACATTTCCGCGATCGTGCTCCTGCACGCTTACTCTCTATGCACTAGTTTTGCCGTCCCTGAATTGTTAAAAACGAAAGGCCAACTGGTCATTCTTACATCAGCGGCAGCTCAAATACGAATTCCAACAGCAAGCGAGTACTGCGTATCGAAATTCGCCCTTAATCGTCTCGCAGAGTTTGTCACCATTGGTGAATCTTGTTTTGTATCGATTTCGAATGTCAGCTCATTATCCTTTTGCAGAGTATCCTGACATCAAGGTCTTCGCCGTCCACCCCGGTGGTGTCAAGACGGATATGTATGCAGACACAGGCGCCGATTTTGATTTTGAAACCAACACTGTCGGGTTATCTGCTGCGACGATATTGTACTTGACGTCAGGCAACGCTGACTATCTTAATGGTCGATATGTTTCTTCGACGTGGGACCTAGGTGAAGTTGAACGCGATTGGAAGGAAAAGATATTGGCACAGAACGGCCTGGTCTCCAAGCTTTCCATCCCGGTATGACCGCTTCGACGCACGTCATGGCCGGTTTCGAAGACGCAAGTTCAGTTAGTACTACATTGTTATGTTACAAGTTGGAATACGTGTTGTCAGGTAGAAACGATCGGATTGACAAATTGGAGTGCTGCCGAAGTGATTTCTAAATGTGCTGTGTGTTGTGAATAGCACCGCAATGAACTCTATTTTCAATCTAAGATAGCTGTCGACGTCGTCGGCCGCAGGACAGTGGCGAATCGTGGCCTCTTGTTTTCGTCCTATGACTTTATTTTGTTTACTTATCAGTTATGTAGCTTGATTTTGAATGTATTATAACCTCGGTTATCGAATCGGAACCGTCTGGTTGATAATGATGACTGACTTGTAGTTATATAATTTGGAATAATATGGTGATGAATACCCCCATAATTAGGGTTTATTATTGGAATTTACATCATAAGTGATAATGAAGCTGAGCTGTTCGTTGGCTCTTCATTGCCTACCCTTGGCGGCAGGAATTCCTAGTGGTGGTCCTTCGCCGTCGTTCTGAAAGTGGTGGCCACGAAAATCTCTCCGAGGCCCGATTTCAATTTCGGCGTGCGACCATCACGGTTTGATCGACGGATGACTCGGTCGGGACCGTCTTCAGCTCCCTCCCCGACGTGTCGCCTTCCGGTCCCAGAAACTGGCGCGACGGCCTGGCAGGCGGATCCACCGGCACCCTTCGCCGGGCTTCACCGTCCGAGTCCTCTCCCTCGTTCAAGTTGCCTTACGGTTCCGGACGATAATGAAGTGATAAATGCGTCGCTACGCAATAGCCATGTAGACCCCCCCCCCCCCAATAAACGTATCACGGTCGGATGCATGCTCTAGAGTTCTAGCCTGAATGCGGTGGGGCAGCACAGCCAACTTGGAACGAGTGAGAAGCGCAGAAGCACCAGTTCCTGGCAGACGCCTCGCCACATTAACGGATGGGGAAAAGGCCGCCATTCATTTCTGTCTGTCCGCCACAGTCCGCGGGCCGTCACGCTACTAGGTAGGATCATACATACTGCGTCCGACGGCGCACTTCGTCGTTCTCCTGACTCGTACCCAGCTGCCGAGACCAAGACCACTGGCAACCGGTCTCAGGTCGTCGTCATCGCCCTCGATTGATACCAGCAAACCGGGGAACATTACGTTTTGGGCGGCGCGTTCCAACCTTCAATACCCGGACCTGATGTCATTTGTGCAGGAAGATGTCCTGTTTTGGCATGGGATCTTGGTTCGGGGGCACCCCTGTTCTACCTAACAATACTGAGACGTTGTGTTGACTTGCATTCAGTCCCTCAACGCCGCTTATATACACAATGCGATTGAAAGATCCCAAACGCCGCGAGTCACAAGCTTACTCAAACAACAACGTCTTCTCGAGACCTTGGACGGTGCTTTCCACATCACGGAAGTTTTTTCTCTTACGTTGTCGTCCTCCCAGGACCACGAAACGTGTTGTTGGACTGCGCTGCTTCCCGCGCTCTGTAGAGCCGCTTCAGCTTCTCTCTGACCGAGGCCCGATAATTCTAGCAAAGTGCGAGCGCCGGATAGAAGGGAGAAATCATCTGTGCTTGGTGGCCCTGGCAAGGCGTGAGCTGTGTGTGGGCAACCAGCCAGCCGGCAATGTGAGCTCCGCGCATCAGAGCGCAAGAACGCGAACTTGCACCGCCTCGGCGATTCGGCGTGCCGTGTCGTGCCGTGCCCTCGCTTCGCGCGCCACGCGCTCGCCGGGGAATCGCTTTATTTTTTTTTTCATCTTTCATTTCTGTATATTCTTGATCGCGATCGACTTCGGATACCGGGCGAGGGAGCCGTTCGATGGCGTGATTTTCATTCACGCATGATACGCGATCCGTGATGAGACCGCGTACTGGCATGGCGTGCACATTGTGCGGGTGGCTGACTGCGCCTTTTATGGGCCCCCCCCCACTCACAGAGCAGACCTCAGACGGGGCAAGGCCGTTCTCTCTGTTTGCAATATAGATGGGTGATGGAGACAATGATCGATGATGTGGGGCTCCCGACCCGTGCCCACACGGACGCCACAAGCCCGCGAAAGGTTTCTCCGATACGCATTGATGCTGCAGCGACTTGTGCCCCATTGAGCTGATGCCGCTCCCGTGCCCCGACACTGTTGTCTCACGCCGGTGTGTGCCACCACAACTGTAACTGATTGCAGCATCACCACCCTTGTGCGCGGCATCCAGTCGCCGTCAACGGTTCGCTTTCTCAACTCGGTCGTCCGTCCGCCAAACAAATCCAAAAAACCCAAAAGAAAAAAAAAAAAACCGGCATCGCCCCGCGTGCCGCCGAACCACCGCCCATCGCTTCGGATATTATCGCGACCACTTTTGCCCCTGCCCCACAACATTGTGGCGTCCGGGCTGTCGAAGCAGCCCCCGAGAACCCCAAACCCCCCCCCCCCCCCCCCTCAAAAAAACAAAAATTCGCATCGCGTCGCCCGAGCGGTTGACAATCGTATCACGATGCCCCTTCATTGGGCCAACACCATTGGGGGATTGACCGGAATGGGGCTAGCCGTTACTTGATGGCAAGGTCGTTCATATTCTAGCGAACGGGCCACTGGAGGTTCGGGGTGGCACGTCGGGCGCCTGTGCAGCTGCATGGTGATATATATGAAACAACTTTCCTCTCGAATACTTTTTTTCCTCTTTATCCCCCCCCATAACGGTCATCTAACGAAGACATCATTACGGCGTGGAGGCGTCGGTACTTCTGCTTCATGATTCCCTCGGCCACGTGGAATTACAACGACCAAAAAGAAATGAGGTCCAAGGATAGAGGAAAGAGCCTCTCGCTTCTTCGACTCGGACTGATCGGTCTTTATTATTTACGCGCCTACGTGTCCGTCTGGTTTTTTTTTTTTAGACAAGCACACACTCAGAAATGGGTTGGGTTATTGTGTGACTTATGGCCGCGGCTCTAAATCGGTTGCCGTCGTCAGGGTTTACCCTAGTTCTCTTCTGTCCTTGGAATTCTGGCCACAATTACACAAACACTTGTACAAGCGCGTCCAAACTCGGGGGGCTAAACTGGCCGAGAAGAAAAAACGTGACGAGCACCCTGCCAATTGACTGACAGCTGCATCAATCATCAACATCATAAAATGAGAATTCACCCTCACCTCATAGAATCAATAAGTCAAGCCGTAGAATTTGATCCAAGTACGATAGGAGGTAACATCCCTTTACAGAGGGTTGTTGACACAAGTGATGAGGTAAGATGTCAGCCCCGTATACTACCCCATCAATCCCGGCACTGGCCTCGCAACGGGCGGAGTCCCCACGGGGGCCTTCCACGAACAGGATGAGAACCACTCGTCGTGGATGTTTCTGCTCTTTGCCCCATCAAACACAATTCCAACGCAGCGACCGGGTAGTAATCGGGCCGTGCACCCGAGGCGCCCAGAGCGGTTCAGTTCGAGCTCGGACGCCTGGAGCTGGGGGCAGTGCATGCAAGTACACATAGACGCACGGAAATGAGAGTTCGTGCATTCCACGAGTAACAACAGAGGCTAAGATGAATACAAACACAGAATAAGAGGGAGAGGAAAGGACCAGACACGAGATGATGAGGGACTTCGAACCAATGATTGAGAGCGATTCAGTCAGAGCGGAATAAATACAAACAGAGACGACAGGACGACAGGACCAGTAATCAAGGGGGCCGATAATAAGCATTCCAAGACTGCGAGTATGCCAACACAGGAAGCAATGAGACCTAAGAGAGGAAGTCGGTGAAGCGAGATCGAGCTTGAGGATGACGTTACCGCTCGGCCGAGCCCGCGCTTCCGCTGCTACTCCCACGCGTGCGGCCGGGGACAATCGCGTGGTCTGAACCAGATCCAGAGCGTGGAGACGTTCGTGAAACATACAGTGGTTCGGGATATGCATTCATAATGCTCGCAAACTTTGCAGGTACGGGGGGAGGGGCGACAGGAGAATGGTGTGGAGGGGGCGAGTGTGAGCGCGTGGGGGGCGGTTGGGCGTACGGATTAAGGGGGGGTACATCGCGTGGAGAGTGGCGGTGTGCAGAATGGGGCGAGTAAGCGGGATCCTGTGGTGGGTATCCATGACTGCGAGGCATTATCGGCGGCAGGTCGTCCGGGGGCCCCCCGTTGCTGCTGCGAGAGTCGCGTCGCGCGTGAGAGTACGGACGTTCAAGAGGGGGAGCACCTCGGGCATCAGAAATCGGTAGCTCGCCGTCAGGGATAATGTCCATGGAAGTTGAGTCACGGGAACTGCGCCGTTCGTGACCGTTACTACTATTTGGACTGTCGTATTCATCGGGTAGAGCTGGGACAACCATAGCGTGGCGACCACCGAGAGGTCTTCCAGAACTGCGTAGTCAATCAACCTGCGACGCAGTGTACGATGAAAGGTTCGCTTACCCGCCCTCGTTGAAATTTTGCCATACATAATCTTTGAGTCGGTCAGCGCCCGGGAGCTCCTGAATGAGATGCTTGATGGTGTTCTGTCCCAAACCGAAGAAGTCGGGTCCAGAGACCGAGTTACTATGTTGCCGGTTTCGAACATGGTTCGCCGCGCGAACGACGACAGACCAGGCACCAGTGGCTGTGCCGGCGATGATGGGTTTATCTGCCATATCATTTGCAATTATCTGGAATTTGGGACCGTCACCGCCATCAAGAATAGTGCAATTATACACCGTCTCCGCATTGGGGTCGCGCGCCGAGAGGTAGCGCCTACGAAATTGAGATCAGTCCGATGAAGGACGGGTCAAAGCTTATTATTACCTATTAACGGAGTATCCCACGGGAAAGATATAACGCTCGGTATGGAAATGCTCTCGCATACAGACCTCACCAAGGCAATTTACAGTCATGATACCGACATTGAGGGGGAGTATAGGCCGGCCATTCTTATCACGAGGAACCATGGGGATAGAGTAGCTTTTCGATGTCACGGTATGGGCTTTCAGCCGTTTTGGCTTTGTATGACGTTGGACTGTGGTCGATGGAATGGAGGTGGCCGAGGGACCGAGAGAAGTGGGAGAGCCTGGACCCAATTGGTTGGGGGTATCCAAAGGGTTGTTGCCATTGGCGTTGCGTAAGGTAGCCGATGAGTCGCCGTCGGTGACGCTGTAATGTTCGGCATCAGACCCTAATGGGGACATTGGGGACCCAGGAGAGAGTTGATGATGCGAGGCAGGAGGAACGCCAGCGTTGTTGATGAATTGCGGGATCCGGTGCATACTCTGACCGGAAGAGGGGGGAAGTGGTGCTGGCTGCGGTGGAATGGCTGAGGGAGGTTTGATCCTGATGCGCTTGCCAGAAGAGGTCACAAGGGTCTGAGAGGATGCGGAGACGGTTGTAGGGGAACCGCCGGGATTGGCTGGGGCTGGAAACGAAGGCGGACCTGCGCCGTCCTTGGATTTGGGTGGGTTGGGGGGAGCGGCGGCGGCGGCTTTGCCTCTCCTCGGTGCCTTGCGAGCATCACGGGCCTCTTCTTCTTCACGCTCCTTGATCTCTTCCAGCTGGCGCTTTCGAGCTTGAGGCCCGATATGCCGAGAAGTATAGAGGGGATCCACGGAGGGATCCTCGGTCCTGACCTCATCCAAAGCTTCATGCAAATTGGCCTGGAAAGCGGTCTGGGCTTGAGTTGATTGGAGAGCGCGAGGAAAGGCAGTCGGCGTGTGAGAGGGTTGCTGAGCAGCATTTGGGCTGTGCGGGATTGGGCTCGAAGGCTGTCGGGCGACGGCGGCTTCCAATTCGAGGATTCGATCCAGGAGCATGCTAAAAGAGGATTAACACTGTTGACAGTGCATGACAGGTGGGCGAGAATCGGGTACCCTTTTTCAGTGCACCAATTAGCGTTTCGCTCGCCTGAACGCCTGAGCTCATCCTCTAAATCCTTGTATTTCTGTTGGCGGGGATCAGTCGAAAGGATGATGGGAGCGATATTGGGGTGGGAGAGCTGACCTCTTCAAGTTCCCAGTACTTTCTCTTGAGCTTATAGTATTTGTCGCTGAGGTCTCTCGGGTCCTTGGAATTTTGGATGGAGGAAGGGGAGAATGGCTGATGGGGGGGGACGGGGGGCGGGCCCATGATGACGTCTCTATCTGGGGGCGGAGGTGGGGGGAGCATGGGGGCAGACCGGTGGGACATTGAGGAAGGGAGAAAGGGAAGGGAGAGACGGTGGAGGGAGGGAAGAGGAGAGAGGGGATGGAGAGAAGGCCGGCCGCGACTTGCCAGTTGGGCGAGCCGTGTTTGGGAAATGGTTGTGTCATGACGGACAAGCCAAGCAACCAACCAAAGGAGTGATCCAGGAGAGACAAGACGACTCAGGGCCACCTGGTCACACATTCATTTGTATTATTATTATTAATCTGGAGGTGCCAACCGTACGGATATCACATCCCATCGATGGTAGGCAGAGAGACCAGATGAGCTTTTATTCGGCGGTCAGAGGGGCTGTGGCTGCGACATCCCTAATTAGTCCCTCGTCGCGGCGTTGAGTCGGATCCTTCCCTTTTCCGGAAACTCCCCAAACTCCTGAGTGCTAACGATTCCCCGGGTCCCCCCGTTCCTGACCTCGCTCGCCACAGCATTCCACCTGATCGCCGCCTATCTTCAACTCATCCATGGGTCCCAACTGGCCGTACGTAATTTACTCTATCAACGGCTCCACGTGGATCTTTTCCTCGCTCGCTCGCTCGCTTGCGTGCAAAAAGTAGCTCTTCGGTCCGGGGACTTGGCTTCCCCCGATTAGGTTACAGTCTTGCCTTTTCAAGTATATGACACGTGTGACATCGCACCCACTTTAGTACGTCCGTGTGAGGCCCGCCGCAGAGCCAAGCGCTTGCATCATCCCTCGGACTCCGCCACAAATATTCCATCTTGTATAGATAGCAGGCCGCCCCCTAACTGCCCTCATCACTTTCCCCGTCCAATACGCCACACAGCCTTCTTAAACTCCGTGGCGTTCGCTTCGGGTCCACCGTGCCCGTTTATCGCCCCCCAAGATCCTTTTCTTGTTGGAAACTCCACCGCTTCTCTTTCCCATTTCCATGCCATGCTCCTATCCACCCACCTGCGCAGTATCGAGTATCAAACCCCATGATACACTGTGCCCCTGAACGCCTCAAAACGCCCGAACGACGGTGTTGGTCAGTGCAGCCTGTCATCTGTCAACCTCGCCGTCTCTTCTCATGGCCGGCGCTTCTACGTATGAACTCGTACGGCGCCAAATGGCTCATTTTTCGCCCACCGGGCTGGCGCCCATCTATTTCGCTTCGGCAATCCTGCCCTCTCAGCCATTGCGCTCTCAAACTCCGCACCTTACGACCTCATCTTTGTAACATCTCTCAACGGCTCCTCCCAGAGATAACAGGTCCCTCCCACCGGCGCCTGGACCTGACACGACCTGCCCGACCATCCGTCCGGACAGCGCCATGTGCGACGGGGCACGCATCATCTGTTCCTGACAGTCGTTCGGCAGCGTAATTGAACATCATTTGGTGGCGGCGTTCGATTGTCATGGGACGAGGTATCTCTCAACTCACAGAAGGGATTTGCTCCCGGGCGCGCGTGCTGTTTCTTTTTCCCTCCTGATTGCAGCGCTCCGCCGAGAAACAGGCGCTCTCAGGTACAACATAGGTACCTGCAAGTGGTGAAAAGGTCTAGAACCGTAAAGGGGGAAAGTTCACGAGGTCGTGCTCAAAACCTAAACAGAAGCGCGTGGCGTGGCGTTCCCGAATGGAGAAACGGACATTGGATGAGAAGTGGGTAGGGGATTGTCGATATTTACGCTTGTTGGAACTTGGAGAGAGGCCCGTGTAATCGTGGGCGACCGCGAGCCTTTCATTTGTCTGCTTCTCATCCTTGCCAACTGGCTGTCCCGTGCCCAATGGTCGTAGTCAAGACACGTAGTTGGCGCCGGCTCGAATTCCCCCTCCCCCTCCTCCCTCTCCCTCACACGGACCATTGTACATGTGTCACGGCTACTAGCACGGAAATTTGCACAAAACACCACAATCTTTTGCAATATTGGCCAACTCGGAAACGTGCGTCCTGTACGTTATGCATCTTACCCGGGTCTCAGGGAGTTGGCCAGTAGTTCGCTTGGCTTTACGCCCCTTATCTCCATGATCGTCTGTTGTGAGGCGTATGAAGACGTGGTCAGTCATTGTATCCATGACCCCTGCGCCCAAAGGAAAGTTTTCCTGTACTCCCAGTGTATTGGCATGTCAGCGCCTGTTATGGTATGGCCAGGGCAAATTATGTGACGTGTTGATGGAGTCTCTTTTTGATACGTCTGCTGGCATGATCTCGTCGCTAGAGAACGGGCAACGGTAGAGACCCACAACCATCTGCGCCCCATACTAGGGAAAGGGAACAATTGTCCAATAATAACATGTACGCACTTTAAGGTGAGACGGTGCCCCCAATAATACATCCATTGCACGAATATGGGGTCATATGATATATGACTCCTCCACGTAATATGAGTGGAGTTCCGCAACGACACAAGTACGGGATCGAATTGAACGGCACTGCCGAGGACAGAGGCGCCGTTGGACACTCACAAAGAGCTGCTGCCTGCTACTGCTCTGCTTGGGCTGGCCCCGCGAATTGATTGAGAGGTCCCATCGACAACCGCCGGCCCGGACCTGGACCCCTGGACCTGGACCCTGAACGGCGATCCCGGGCGACGGCGATAACTGTCATCGCTGTACTTCTCACTGACTTGTCACCGGATCGTGTGTCTCTTGTCATGCGGCCATGCTCTCCCACCACCACAAGGCGAGACAGACGGCAAAGGCGGCGAAGTGGCGGGGGCGGTCTCGATGATGGCCGCAGGTCGTGACGACGGTGTCAATGGACGGTCGTGCCGTGCCGTGCCTTTGCCGGAGGAAAAACGGACAGCCGCAAGGTGGTGGTGGTTGGCACAGCCCCTCCCCTGGCAGGGATGCCCCCTCCAACGGCAATATTTGATTTTCTTCTTTTCTTCTCTTCTCTCTCTCTCTATTTTTTTTTTTTTAAGGAACGGCCCATCATCCGACTCCCCAACCCCATCCACGACAAGTCCCTACAGTTGGGGGCCAGCCCCATCGATGACGGAAATGCCTAATACGCCCAGTCTATGGTCATGTGAACGGAAACCTCAAACCGAGATTTCAAGAGGCGACTTTCACGTTCACTCACATACATGGTTACTCCATGGCAGACAGAACTCGCCCCCCTCGCTTTGGGTTGGTGGCGCACCGGCGCTGGCTGCCATGCAATTCAGCCACGTTCAAGGCTCTGGGCGGTTGCCGTTGGAAGCCCCCCGCTGTCACGGCTGGGTTGGCAGCGCCTTGGCGCCACCATCACGATCATTAGCTCATCATTGTGGAGGTACCCCGTACGCGCCACTCCCACCTTATCTTCCCTCCGCTGCCTTTCCGCCGCGCACGATTCGAGCCTTCTCGAAGCGGTCGTCCATCCCCACATGCGTCGACCATTTTTTTAATTTCCCACTGTTCACGGTCTCAGGCTCCTTGCATCCGGCTCAATTGCCGCATCGGCACGCTCGAGCCACGATATGAAATTTTGTCTAAACTTCTTTGCGCCTCTACGCCTATCATGGCCAGGGTTTAGGCTCGCCCCACCACCGGTTTCTCGGTTTTCAGGGTGATCAGACAGGACCCAGTCACTCCTTGATCCGGTGACTCGAATACGGAACAAATCTCAGGCCGCCCCGGGCCCTGTTCTAACGGCCGTTCCATTTTGTGAGCGCTGTGGACCCATATGGTACAGCACGAAACTGGGCAAAAAAAAATGACTATCCATCAACGTTCTGCCACCTAACATAATCACGTGGAAATGGTGGTGGCGGTGGCGGTGGTGGTAATGATGGTGGTGGTGGTGGTGGTGCAAGTAGATGAGGGGGGGCGTTGGATAATGTGATGCACGTACGGGAGTGGCGCCATCGTTATCGTCAGCCCCGCTAATAGTAGCATCGCGCCGACCGTGCCGAGCGCACGACACATTTGTCCCGCGAACAGCGGAAACGCAGCAGCGAATGACGTGCGCATCGTCGTGTTGCTGGCAAGTGCGCTCGCCGCGATTGGCCTATACGCAACAACGATGTACGTGAAGGAGGACGTAAAGATGAAGTAGGTCCCTGTTCCGAACGGGACCGACGCCAGCACCGGCACGATCCAGTGTACACTGCGGAATGTAGAGAGGGCAAACCACAGCAACGCGAGTGGCACGAGCACACCGCCTACTTGCCCCATCAGGAGTCGGAACTCCGCCCCCGGGTCTCTGCCGTGTGTCTCTTGGTACCTGCGGTACTTCCTTTGGAATCAGCGGGCTAGCGTCAGTTTTCTTGTCTGGAGAGGGGCGATGGGGGCGATGAACTCGGAGGTGAATGGGATCGCACCGATTCCAGTATGGCATTGTGCATAGGCCAACGAGCATTCCTGTTGCGATTCCAAGAAATGTCAGGCCTGTACTCTGAAGGTTGAAGCCGTGCTTTTCCTCAAATACGATGGGAAATGCTTGGAAGGTCAAGTAGAGGATGCCAAGAATTAATGAATCCCTGTTAGCACGTCAGCAGCGCGCTGAGATATCCCATCGATTCTGTGTACCACAAGTTTAACAGAAGTGCCATGTGATCGGAGAGCAGAAAGTCTGCGGTACGGGTAAGCGAAGGAGTATCGCGGGCCGACCACGGTATTCGTACAGAATGGTTTGTAGCAGTTGGCAAGCAATGTTCTCATCAGGCTGGCATGTTCTTTTTCCATTGAGGCATACCAATTTGGATCGCCGGTGGTCTCACGGAGGCTACATTCGGGCTGTTGAATAGCAGGGGGGGGGGGGGGAAGACACTGTCACAAAGGCCTCACCGCTTTGCTTTCATCTTGAGGATCACAGGGATGTAGGTCTCCGGCACGACCTTTACTGGAGTTAAGCACGAGGAGTGAGCATTAGAAGGACAGTGCGTACAATGATCAGTGCGACTGCCTGAACAAATGACCAGATTATAAGAATGTAAAACGTCCATCTCCAACGCAGATGTTGGTTGATGAAACTGGCGGCATATGACTTTGAGCGCTCTCCCACAAGAAGAGATTCCGTATGCGCGTACCCGCTGAGAATCGGCCCTAGCTCAGGACCCAGAAACGGGCATATAGTGTAGACGGCCATCGGCCTACCCCATGATCATGAGACACACCAAGGAGACCACAGTGATATCGGAACGCACGTGGCAACTTGCGCGTTGGAGAACATATCACTGACGCTGCCCCCGGCCACGCTAAGAAACGCGGCACCGCAGTACCCAGAGATAAACCGAAAGATGAGATACACGGCTGTTCGACACCCATCGCGTGGTGATTGAGACCAGAGATCTAGTAACACGCACATGGGGAGAATGGGGAGCCGCGCGACACGTACAGATATTAGGTGCGAACGCGACGGGAAACATGCACGCGAAGAACAGGGAAAACGAGAGGCGATAGACCGCGTTGCGCCCGTAGGTCTCGGACATTGGGCCGGCGACGAGGGGACCGAGGCCCAGACCCAGCACGAAGAGGCTGACGCCGAGGATGGCCACTTCCTTACTCACGTGGAACTGTCGGGCCACAGGCATCTCGACAAATGCAGCCTGGCGTAAGGGCCAGCGGGAAACGTCGCGTGCGTGGCGAAGAGCGCGCATCAGCCGGGGGGGAAGCCTCGTCGAGCAGGCGTCCCAGGCCCTAGGAACAGAAACGCGACGCACCATCGACGAGGCGCAGGTGACGCAGATGGACGCGCTAGAGATGCACATCACAGCGAGCCATCGGCGCACAAGGGGCAGTTCCTGTGGGTTCTCTTTCGGCTCGAGGGAAACCTCGTAGGGTTCCGCCTCGGAAGGGGTGGCAGACGGTGGTGGGGGGTCGTGGTGTTTGTCTCGTGAGTGATGGTGCCAAAAGTCGAAGGTCGGGTGAGGGTGCCAGAAAAACATCGCGACAAGTAGGGACGGGCGTTATGAGGCGGCACGTAGCCTGACTTTGCGCGAGCGAATTTATGTCGGCATTGTGAGTTAAGTTGAGCCATAGGCGCGCCCCGGACATCCTCAAGGCGGAACAGAACGGAGCAAAGAGCCGGCCCTCGCTCCATTGAACACTACTTCTCCCTTCACTTGTCTCATCTCTGTTATTGCCATTCATAACGCCGATGATGCCTGTCTACTGCAGATGGAAATCGGGAACACTGGCGCATTGAGAGATGAACGCGTAGAGGGAACATGCCAAGGTAAAACTACAGCTTAGGAACATGTATGTGGGGAGAACAGTCCAAATATGATGCTCAACCAGGTGGTGGCTACGTTGTGCGTACAGTGAGGTTTCAGGACTGTAATTAGAGCCCGAGGCAGAAAGGGAATAGGGACATCAAAGGCATATGTATGATTGTGTGAGGATTGTACTGCATGCATCATCGATGTCCCGCTCGATCAGGCTTCTTGACCATCATCTGCATGCCAACTGAAAACCCCCCTCCCTGCTTTCTTTCCCCACCCAGGGCAACAACTCACCAACCTTTTACCACCTAACAATGACTCCTTTCGGGCAATCCTAGGGCTTGCTCTACCCCAAACACATGCACCCCCTCAAGCTTGCCCAGCCAGATGATGCTTGGAGGGCCAGTGCCCTTACATGTCTTTTCCTGAATGACCCTCCTGTCATGTCCCTGCTCCCTGGGATGAACCCTGCCAATGCCACTCAGACAAAAGAGCCCTCCAGATCTGACTCATGAGCCTGGAGACCACTCTTACCAACCTTGCCAAGGCCACAACTGACATGAGATCAAAGCCCTCCTGAAACCTCAGATGAGTGCCAAGTGTCAGCCATGGGCTGTCCCCTCCACTACCCCCAACTGCACCACCTATGCTGCCAAGGCAGCTTCCCCCCTGCATACCCTAGTGCAGTGGTGGTGATGGCATACTACACATGGCCAGCTAACTGTTTGCCAATGCTGATAGACATCTGCACCATCATCAATGCCACCCTCACCATCACACACTCTCCCCCCTGGGTTAGAGACCCATTTACCTACCATGCTGGTGTGGCTTCCTCCATGTCAGTGGCCTTCAAGGACCCTGATGGGACTAGCACAGCATCTCCTTCACCAGTGGACAATGTACATGCTTGGGCATATAGTCACCATAAAGTGCTGGAAGCAAACCCTGCCAAAGAAACAGCTGAGAAAAACCCTTCCCTCACCTAAACTCAACCTATAGCAACTGGAAGCAGTGCCACATTATCATTATCCCTAACCCACCCAGACAAGCACAACACACCTCCTTCTGCCATGATGGGCACCAGCTCATCCTCCTCCATCTTCACTTCCCCTACCCTCAGAGGTGTCTGAGAGGGCTCCAAGAAAGAAATACCCTCAACTTCAAAGTCCTGGCCTGGATCAGTGGCCCAGCTCCATGACTCACTCCTCTCCACACCAGAATCATCCTATTAAGTGCTGCAAGGCACCATCCCAACCCCCACCTGTGAGTCTCTTATCCTAACACCCTAATGGCTTTGATGGAACAGGACTAAGAGATGTTGGACTAAACATTGACAATGGAGGCTGCTGAGTATCTAGATGTTGACAGGCACAGTGTGGATGCTGTCCAAGTAACCCCACTGGCCCCTGACACCAATGATATTGCAACCACCCTTGAAGCCATTAGTGAGCTCTAGAATCAGTGACTTTGGAGCACCCTGAGTTGCTTACAATGACACTACAACAAAACTTGGATGCAGCTGCCATCAACTTGCAGGTTAAAACTAACCATACTGGATACCATCGTAAACACCAGGTTAGGTAATGAAGCAAGTGTTGACATCTTTACACAGTAAACATTCTCATTCACAGAGGTCAATGATCTGATCTTCTCTGACCTCATTTGAACCTTGGGCTGCTCCTAAGTGAATAGCCTTCCAAATTGTGTTCTATCAACCATCTGACTTTTTTTTTTTTTAAAAAAAGCTCTTATGGTTCTTCACTGCATTATAAACCATGGGAGGCAGATGCAGTGGTTTTTCAGTCTTGCAGTGTTGGCCTGCAGTCTCTTGGTCTTGTAGTCTCTCAATCTCACAGTCTTCTTGATCTCACAGTCTCTCAGTTTCA